>OX596256.1:7192713-7214426 GCA_951394255.1 Polyploca ridens | reverse complement strand
AGGTCATACTGAAAGTTTCTGGATTCCCATTAATAAGACCACATATTATGTAGGAACCATTTTAAAAATCAGCTAACCGATTATTCTTTAGGGGCGTCTTTGAGGAACCCGTTCAATCATGCGGTATCGTTCGAGTGCACAGCTTCCAAATCATTATTTACTTATTTATTTTTATTCTGACAACATACAGTCATTAAGTAAATTTTTTACAAAGTATATCTTAACTTAATATTGTAGACTTTGAGTGTCAACTATTGTTTTGTTCATTATTTATAACAGTAGGTAATATACAGACAGAAAGGTTGGCTTATCAGATTATTACGAATAAAGCCACCAATACCACAGAGGATTATACTTGCAATACTGATAAGTTTATATATTTGAGTTAATTTAGTTAAACTAGGTACACTAAACCACGATTATCTTTGTACTCACACTTTCACCCACGCACCCCCAGCCTTGCAATATACCTATTATTACTTGTACTATTATTTATCCTGTGCTATTATTTATCCTATGCTATTATAAAGAAGGAGCTACGCAGGTAAAAGAGACGGACAGAAGGACGGAAATCATAAAAAATCTCATACCAATACCTAATACTCTGAGAATTTGCTGAGAAGTAATTTATTTCATCAATTTCGATATGTTGTCGTATGGTATCAATATTAGTTTCGGTGACCGCGTTCACTGGCCCACGTCATCGTCTTCTTCTTATTTTTATGGTTGGCAGCCAAGCCCAAATTAGGGCTCATTTCTGCCAGTGTCGAGTTATATTATAGTTTCCAGTCACAATAAATCACTTTCATATAATAGTCCTCAGTCAATCGCCGTCCATAAAAGTCATGTTTTACTACAATGATGGTCATTGTACTAAAACTCTTCACGGACTTTTTGAGACAACTTGAAAAGTCACGATACACATAATTCATTTCATTTCACTTCACTGGTGCACATGGATGATCTTTATTGGGTGAAATACCACTGAAAATACACAATAAAACTCAAAATACAAGAATTTATGAAAAAAAAAATGAATATGCAACGTCACTCTGCAAGTTCCTGCCAAAAAGTCTCACGTCATCGTCGTTCGTCATCACGTCGTTTTTTTTCATCCTACTTAGCTTATGGACACTTGCAACATCGGGGCGGGGTCAAGCGGGGTCTCCTGATACAGGTTTATATTAACTTACTAGGCGGCCCCAACGTTGCTTTTGTAATGCTGATATTGATTTTGAAATAAACAAATTATAAAAAAAAAAAAAAAAAAAATATTATTAAAAAAAACATGCATTCATTTCGGTGAAGGAAAGCGCGAAAAGACGCGTCAGTACAGGATACCATTCAGGAGCACACCGCTTCAGATATATAGACTTACATAGGGTATCGTGCCTAATAGAGAGTTACAAGAGTAGAATAGGGTCGGCAACGCGAGTAACACCCCTGGTGATGCAAGCGTCCATAGGCTGCGGTAACCCACTTACCATCAGGTGGGCCGTATGCTTATTTGCTACCTAAGCAGTATAAAAAGATGATAGTAAATCATTTAATGAAGTGACTAGCAATTCTCTAAAAACAAATGACAATTACGCAAATTAAAATTAATACTCCCATGAAATTCCATTGTTCACTGCTTTTGCAAAATCTCATTTTCTTTTTTAAATATTTTTATTACAAGTGACCAGTTCCAAAAACTCAGTTTTCCCCCTTTTCCCCATATTGTACACGTAAAGCCATGAAAAAAATTGCATGATATAAGATAATGTATAATAATCAAAATATTTTGCTTTATTTGAAAAGATATGTTGGTATGTTGTACCTAGATTTTTATAATAAGTTTGTACCTTTATGTAATATTCATATTCAATTATCTAACATCTACTATCCTTACTGTTATTACTGTTATAAATGAGAAAGTGAATTTATTTCTTTGTCCTTTCATCAGGTCGTTACGAAACAACGAATCGACTTAATTTTAAATTAGGTATGAAAATAGTTGGCAGGGAGGAGAATATATTATTATTCACTTACTAGACAGAGTAAAGTAAGTGTAAAAATTAGTTTAATAAAGAGAGTTTGAAGTATTATATAAAGTTAAATGTAAGACCCATGTTGCGGTTTCTGTAGAGTTAGATTGCCTTCGCTTTTTATATTGACAAAACTTTTGTGCAGTTGATCCCAATTTCAATCGTAAAAGTTTATCAGCGTACAGCCAATTGGGTGGAAGTTACATACCCTAACTTAGGTTATGGGTTCAATTCCCAGTTCCCACTCAGGGCTTTAAGAGAGGTAGATCGTAGCGTTTAATCTCTCAAAGAGTAGCTCGACTGGGGTAGGACCTCCACCTTACAGAATACCGCAGGCAAATAACTTAATGTTGTGGTCATGCGTGTGAGTGAAGTCGCCGGAGCTCATCAAGGAGGGGGGTAGGGTCGATAACGCGTGGGTGATGTGTTGCAAGCGTCCATATGGCTTTAATAACCGCTTACCATCAGGTGGGCCTTACACTTATTTACTGATTCGTAGTTTAAAAAAAGGACCAAAATTTTATTGGATGAACATGTGTTCTGTTCAAATCAAATCAAAATATTTATTGCGTTACTACTTTTGTACGTAGTATATTATTTACTCTATGCTACAGTTGTTTTGGGTGTAATTATCTTTCCGCATGTATAGGTAGATTTTAAAATAATTAATGAAGGAAATCACAGTCATGTACGTGGCGTTGTGTGAAGAATGCTTACGTTTGAAAACATGACATCTGGAAATACGCATCAGGTACAAAGTTTACTAAATATTTATTTTGATTATTATTATCGTAATTAATAAGTATTTTGTACTAACAATTTATAAGTGGATGGAAAAGTAGGCCAAAGATTTGTTGAGGGAATAACGCACGACGCATTCTCTCCGCTACTGCATCTACCTCAATGTAGCTTGTGATATTTCGTAGAGATCGTAGCACGAAGGCCTCGCTACGCTCTCTCCCTTACATCGAAGCCTAAGTCAGCGTAGCTACGACTGTGATGTTTCGTAGAAATCGTAGCACGTAGCCCTCGCTACGCTATCTCCGCTACATCGAAGCTTAGGTCATCGAAGCTGCGACTGTGATATTTCGTAGAGATCGTAGCACGTAGCCCTCGCTACTCACTCTCCCTTACATCGAAGCTTAGGTCATCGTACCTACGACTGTGATATTTCGTAGAGATCATATTTATTTATTTATTCATTTATTGCATTACTAGTGTGTAGTAAGGTCTTAAACAATATAAAATAGTTCAAATGGACCCTGTAGGGCACAGTAATTAGAGATAGACACATCAATTAACTAGCCTTGTTTTAAAAGTTACAATAAAAACAATACAACAAATTAACTATCATCATCATCAGCCTATGATGTCCTATTGCTGAGCACATCCTCCTTTCACTTGAATGAAGGTTTCACCTTCATTCAAGGGAAAGGAGGCTGTGTGAGAATGGGCAATACTCCACCACGCGTGCCCACTGCGGATCGGTGGAGGTAGGCTAGTGGTCAACCTAATATTGGAATTTTCAAGCCGCCTAGGAGGCATCCAACTAGCTTAACAACTATCACAATTAAGTGATAACCGGGACCAACGGCTTTACGTGCCTTCCGAAGCATGAACATGCTCGATTTGAAATACCACTAGGCAGACACCTATCCAGGTACCGACCACGACGGTGGTAGCTTAACTTTGCCGATCGATTAAGAACGGCTAATCAAGCTACACCACGAGCGCTTCGCTAACTATAATAAATAAAAAATACCTAACTTTAAGTTATGTCACATCAGATCATGATGAATATATATGGTCAATAAAAACAAAGTAAAATTTTTTTTTTTTATTAAATTATCGTACCCTCGTAGCACGTAGCCCTCGCTACTCTCCCTTACATCGAAGCTTAGGTTATCGTAGCCGCGACTGATGTTTCGTAGAGATCGTAGCACGTAGCCCTCGCTACGTTCTCTTCGCTACATCGAAGCTTAGTTCATCGTAGCTACGACTGTGATATTTCGTAAAGATCGTAGCACATAGCCCTCGCTACGCTCTCTCCCTTACATCGAAGCTTAGGTCATTGTAGCCGCTACTGATGTTTCGTAGAGATCGTAGCACGTAGCCCTCGCTACGTTCTCTCCCCTACATCGAAGTTTAGTTCATCGTAGCTACGACTGTGATATTTCGTAAAGATCGTAGCACGTAGCCCTCGCTACGTTCTCTCCCCTACATCGAAGCTTAGTTCATCGTAGCTACGACTGTGATATTTCGTAAAGATCGTAGCACGTAGCCCTCGCTACGCTCTCTCCCTTACATCGAAGCTTAGGTCATCGTAGCCGCGACTGATGTTTCGTAGAGATCGTAGCACGTAGCCCTCGCTACGTTCTCTCCCCTACATCGAAGCTTAGTTCATCGTAACTGCAACTGTGATATTTCGTAGAGATCGTAGCACGTAGCCCTCGCTACGCTCTCTCCCCTACATCGAAGCTTAGGTCATCGTAGCTGCGACTGTGATATTTCGTAGAGATCGTAGCACGTAGCCCTCGCTACGCTCTCTCCTCTACATCGAAGCTTAGGTCATCGTAGCTGCGACTGTGATATTTCGTAGAGATCGTAGCACGTAGCCCTCGCTACGCTCTCTCCTCTACATCGAAGCTTAGGTCATCGTAGCTGCGACTGTGATATTTCGTAGAGATCGTAGCACGTAGCCCTTGCTATGCTCTCTCCGCAACATTGAAGTTTAATTCATCATATTTCACCTATTGTGGTCGTGCGTTCGATTCCTGCACCGGACATGCATTTGTAGGCATGAACATGTCGGCATGTCCTAAGTCTGGGAGTGATTATGTATATTAAGTACGTATTTACCAACAAAAACTAGTATATGTAGTATATCAGTTATCTGGTTTACATAGTGCAAGCACTGCTTAGTTTGGGATCAGATGACCGTGTGTGGGAATGTCCCAGGATATTATTATCATAGTTGCATCTATGATATTTCGTAGAGATCGTAGCACGTAGCCCTTGCTACGTTCTCTCCCCTACATCGAAGCTTAGGTGATCGTAGCCGCGACTGATGTTTCGTAGAGATCGTAGCACGTAGTGTTCGCTACGCTCTCTCCGCTACATCGAAGCTTAGGTCATCGTAGCTGCGACTGTGATATTTCGTAGAGATCGTAGCATGTAGCCCTCGCTACGCTCTCTCCGATACATTGAAGCTTAGTTCATCATAGCTGTGAGTGATATTTCGTAGAGATAGTAGCACGTAGCCGTCGCTATGGCCTCTCCATTACATAGAAGTTTAGGTTAATATATCGAAAATAATAAAGTCTTAAATAAATTAAATTATTAAAAGAAAAAAAACCCGACTACGTAAAACATAAATTAACTGAAAAGAGAAAAACAAGCTCTTAAATCTATAGAATATTGAATATAACTTGAATTTTATAAGGTATTGCAATCGGGGACAACCAATAACCTAAGTATGTATTTTTTTTGTAATATTTGTTTATCCCCGACTGCAATACCTTATAAAATTCAAGTTATATTCAAAATTCTATAGATTTAAGAGCTTGTTTTTCTCTTTTCAGTTAATGTATGTTTTACGCAGTCGGGATTTTTTTTCTTTTAATAATTTAATTTATTTCAGACTTTTTAGTTTTCGTAAGGAATAGCTTTGTCGATGTGATGTATATCACATACATGCAGTATGTGTGAGTGGAGCTGTTGGCGGCTGGACATCTCGCCTACCCACTCGCTTGTGTTTTGTGAGCGACTGCGTGTGGGTGTGACCGATTCGGTCCTTGACGGCGCGCGGCGCGGCGGACGGTCGTGGCGAGTGCATCGCATTGTGTATTCAGAGATATCATTGATTCAGAGTTAAGAAGGATAAATAAATGGTTCAGAGTATTGAAGTAAATTGTTGTAAGTTATTAACACAGTCACCCAACCCACCTAAGTTTCCAATTAGTCCTACATGGCAGCAGCGCGTGGTTGAGATCTATGGAATACTCGGGTGACTGTGTGTAACAAAAAATTAAGTGCTTTGTGATTTGGATTCAGAGGAACGGTGCTATAGCATAGTTCAGGTTGGAAGCCTTGTGCAGGCCAGGGGTTCGTCTTGCTATGGGTAGCGAGCCATTTTGCTAATAACATTCATCACAAACAATACTAAGAGTAAGTAAAGGGTGTGTCAGAGTAAGTAAAGTAAAATGTTGTCCTGTCCGTGAAAAAATAAAATTAAGAGTCTATTGAAGGTGTGTGTAAATTAAATGAGAAAAATAATAAAATTGCATTAGTCGAAAGTTAGAGAACGGAAACAAAAGTGTAACATAATACGGGAGTTTGGTTAGCCGGGCAACGATAGTGTGCATGAAGCGGCAAAGCTAGGCTTGTCGGTGCGTGTTCGCTGTGGGTTTTTGGGCAGTGGCCGCGCTGGCTGAGTGTGCGCGAGTGTAAGGCCTAGCGCTCGTGTATGCGAGGTTAGCGTGCTATCTGTCTATTTCTCTCGGGGTGGTCGCGTATCGTTGGTTTCGGGGCAAGCTTGTACACCTTGTGTACAAGTGAGTCGTGGTGGTTTCAGCACTCGTGTTGGCTCCTTGACTCAACACGTTGGGCAGCACACGTCGTTGTCTAGCGAGCTAGCAAGTGACTTGCGTTCGCACTAAACGGAGGGAGTTTAGGCGGCTTTCACAAATATCCCGGGCCGGTACGTAATTTGTTAAATGCCCTTGGTCCCATGCATGCTATATATATTTCTCTCTTGCGTAGATGCAAAAAGGGATTTTCACTTACTGCCGTGCTTTAAATAGATAGATGTACTTGTTGTAACAAAGTGTTACAGTCAAGATATTATATAGTGACGAGGCTATATAATATTAAGAAGTAAATTACCTACGTTGTGGTTGATAAAGAAGGTTTCTCTTATCTCATTGTTAATAAATTCATAAAGACTATCGATAATACCACTGAGAAAGCAATTTCGTCAGAAGGTACTTTAATATTTTCAGTAAAAAAAAAAAAACTATATATCCAGAGTAGGTATACTTCAGAGGAACATATAAGTTATTTAGTTAAGATTCAGAGTATAACTAAACTATTAAGAGGGAATGAGAGGAAGAGAAATTCAGTCGAATATTGAATTTGGCTCAATACTTGAATATGTTTCTTGAATTTACTGCTACGAGTGAATAGAGATTCTTCGCATGAGTTTGGTGTCCCGTTCTGGCTTGCCTTGCGGTCAGATACTGGATTACTGGCTCTGTGGGGTTTTTCGTTCATTGCATAAATTCTACTCAAAATTAATCACGAGCAAATTCATTAAATTCCAGGATCAATGTTCAGGTGAAGCTTGTGTTCAGTGGAGCCTGATCATTGATTAGGGAGATTGGAGGACCTCATTCGGGACCTACGTGTGTGCTTGCGCAACCCAAAACCGACCAACTTTCATGGTAACGCGTGGAGTTGAACATCGGCGAGTGGTGTGCATGCGTAGTGTGCTCGATGAGAGAATCTGATTTCTCGCTTCGAGCTAAAGTTATTTGTGGTTCGGTGCTTTAGTTCAGGAGCAAGAAACATTACTTGATTAGTTGAAAAATAGAGATTACCTGGTATTGTATTATAAATCAAGAGGTTAAAAGAGAGAAACAAGTAAGAGTTGATTGTTTTGGGAGAAATTTCTTATAAATTTACCTAAAAATAATAATACATAAATATAACAATAAAAGCAACTAATTTAGAATGTTTCACAATTCTGGAACAGATGGCTAGTACAAGCGCTCAAAGTGGAATTACCGACAATCTGAGCGAAGGGTATGCAGAGTACATGAGAGTCAGAGTTGGTGAGGAGGTTAATCATTCTGATCTCATCAAACAAAATAAGAATATTTTGCTTTATAATCCATCTATATTTGACTGAAAATTCAGAGTGCTGTGATTATGGTAAGAGGTTAAAAGTTTAACAGTCGGTTGCACAAAGATCACCATTAAAACTTCATTACGTAATGATACATTAACGCTAATGAATCCGTCAGTTTAAAGATGTTGCACAAAACCACTTTAGGCATAATTAAAGGTTCATTAGCTAAAGACGTCAAAAAGTATGTTCTCAGTTACAAATCGTAATAAAATGGCAACATTGAACGAATGGAATGAATGATTTCTCTACATTGATATTTCTGACCATTGATTATGTAAATGCATAGATTATTTAAATACATCTAAGCATTAAACGCGGTGAAAAAATGGACCCCCAATTTGGGTGGCTAAATTCTTTTCCCGCGCACAATGACAGTTGAGTTGTCATTGAATACGTTTGTGTCTTTTGTGTGACAATATTGTATTGTTTTAAATTACGTTTTGTTGATTAGTGTGCAAAAATTACTTTTAGTATGGACGTAAAAGGTTCTACCCCTTTTTAATGCTCATATAAATTGCAAATAAGTAAATCAATCAGATAAAATAGAATTTAATAAATTTTTGAATACACCATTCCTGGATAGATGGACCTTCATGGATAATGATCAATCTAACAATAAATAATCAATGTTTCTAACATCTTTTCTGTCACATTTCCTTTTGACGTTTGAGCTAATGAGCCTTTAATTAGGCATGAAATAGTTTTGTGCAACAACTTTAAACTAATGAACTAATTAGCGTTAATGTCTACATTTTGTACAGAAGCTATAATGGTGATCTTTCTGAAACCCAGTGATATCCGACAATAATGAAAGATTTTATAGACACATATTAAACACTTATTTAACTTTTTTAACCACTATTTTTGATCTAAAATGTGTTTAATGGGTGCTTCTTGAGCTATTAAATTTTATCTAAAGAACTGTCATTTTAATGGAACTTTAGTTACTAATGTCGCTTTGTGCAACATAAAACTACGCAAATGAGGTTTTAAAGGATCGTTTGACACTTCATTAGTTAAATTTAAAGGAGGCATTAGTTATTAGTCAAATGACTGTTTGTGCAACAGTTTAAAGGAAGATTAGTGTTTAATACCCACTTTAAAATTTAAAGAACGTTTCTGCAACTGACTGTAAATCTTGTCAAGATTAGAAACTTTTGTATAAAGAGTTCAGATCTGAAAATGTTTAAGAGGAGTAAACCCAGGTAATTGTTGAATATGTTACTTCACAGCAACAACCACAACTAAAGGAGGTTCAGAGAGTACTTCAGAGGTTATGAGTGGGACCACAAAAGATAATTCAGAGTATAACACAGTGACTAACAATACACCCAATCCTCAAAAAGGTTTAGAGGATTTGTAGGCTACTACTTCCAGTGTACATGATCTTGTTAAGAGGTTGAAACACTTGAAATATCAAAAGATCGGACGACTGGAGTCTTGCTTAGAGAAGTAGTTCATCCTCTTCTCTCCAATATGGTGATGAGGCTAATGGCTGCCACATGCGTCATACTTGTGAACAGGTGCTGCTTGTGTGGGCTGGTCTGCTTGAATTTACTATTTACTTATTAAATATCGATTCAGTCTAATTTATAGTTTGCTGCCGGGGCACGCAAATGTTGTCTGTGCGATTAGAATGTAAATATTATGTAATAAATCTAAGCTTGTTTTGAAAAGAGTAATTACTGAGTTTATTGCCGACTCTTCTCAGCAGATGCAACCTTCCAAATCAGTATTAAGAGTATTAGAGTCAGACTATTCATATGTGCCTGCGAAGGTATATTTGAAATAAATGATTTGTTTTGGATTGAGTTGATAAGCTGTACAAATGTCAAACGCACATGCTTGAATTTGAGAAATTCAAAGGTTTGCAGATACCACAATAAAGAGCAAACATGCAATCTCAACAGGGATTAGGTTGTAGCAACTTAAACAAGATAAGTCCAAAAATTCAGAGGCAATACAAACAGACAGGTGTCTGTTTTTCTTAAGTCAAGTTTTGTTAGACTGTTGAACACAAAATTTAAAAATTGGATGTTTTTTTGATCTGATTGACTCAAACCAACCAGCATCAACTGGACTTTCAGAGTCCGAGATTATGTTGAGGAAGAACTTGGTAAAGGGTATAATTATTAGTCTTATAAATGAAGAATATTATAAGAAAATCTTAGATTTTACTGAGCCCATAGTAATTTTAAAGAAGTTTAAAGATAGCAGGAAAGGAGAAGTCAGTTCAACTCGAGTAACTTCAGAGGAAAACGTGTCAATATCCGAGGCAAGTTCAGAGGCAAGTTTAGATGCAACTTTAGATTTAACTTTTTAGATTCTAATTCATAGGCAAATTCAGAGGCAACTTTAGAGGCAGTTCCAGAGGCAACTTCAGAGGCAACCTCAGAGGCAGCTCCAGAGGCAGCTTCAGAGGCATTTCCAGGTATAGAGGAGGATCAAAAATTCAGTCAATAGATAGAAGAGCTGACTATGATGAAGGATCAACTGAGCACGAGAACTACAAGGGCTGTGATGGATATTATGATGAGTATGAAGATTCAGAGGGTAAGAGACATTTTGATAATAGTTTAAATAATAACAAAAAAAACAGAGTGAGTGCTGACTGAGGAGCTACAAGTCATATTGTTAATAAAAGTTATTATAAGTTATTTAAAAAAAAAAAACTGACAATGACATTATTAGAAGCGCTAATTAAGATGAATTTTCTGATATTGTATAGATGGTAGAGGTAATAGTTGGCTTAGAAATGATAAATAAGATGGAAATCAGATGAAAGTAAAAAAAAATATAATTGCTGTTAAAGAAAACCTATTGCCGTTACGTAAAATAGTAAATGAAGGGTTTTGTATATATTCAGATGACAAAATATTCAGAGATTATAATAAAAATAATGACAAAACTGTATTTGAAGGGGTTTATGAAAAACCTATTACTACAATAAATAAATACTTAAATAATATACTTACATTAAATAATAATAATGATAATTATATTTGCCCTTCGTGTTTAGCAATTGACGATGAGTCTTCCGAACAATCGCAAACCAATAAAGACAACGAAATGTCAGAGTCAGAGATTTCGGAGTCTGTTGAAACATATGTAAGAGATGTAGGGTCTGCGATTGGGAGGGAGAGTTTGGAAGATCTCAGCTCATATAAATTCAGTTCAGAGTGTTAAGAGAACCTATTAACTTAAAAACCCCAAAATAACCTAAAAACAAAACAAAAATAATTAAATAAAAAAAAAAAATGTTTTCATAAGCCAGTCAGAGTGAAGCCATGCTAGATGTGTCAAAAATGGAAAACGTCCACTAAAACAAAATAGAAGTAGAACAGAGAGGTCACTTCAAATAATTTATTCAGATGTGATAGGGCCAATTAAACACTTTTCATGGCCTGGTCAAAAGAAGTACATAATTGTTCTTGTAGATGATTATTATCTATAATATGCCAATGTACCTATACTGCTTAAAATCTAAAGACGAAGTGAAGCGTTCTTAAGCTATTTCAGTTCTACTCGAAATTTATTAGGTACAGACAGATGTCAGATAGAGGTACTTAGTTTACAGATGGAAACTTACAGAGATTACTAAGTGCCCTTCTGGGGCCTAAATTGAATAAATGGCTTTGACTTTGACTTTGAGATTATGAAAAGAGAAAAGATAGAGTCAGATAGCGGTCCACGCTATACTCCTGAACTTACTGGTACAGCCAAAAGATTCAATAAATCTATTCAGAGAACGATGAGAGCGTATATGTGTGATTCAGGTTTACCACCAAGTATGTGGGAATTAGCTGCAGCTGTTCATACTTATAAAATAACCCCACATAAATCATTTAATTATGAAGTCCCTATATTAAAATTCTCACCAAAAGCAAGATGTCATTTAGAGTAAATAAGATGGTTTGGTTGTATCGCCTACATAAAACTACCTTTTGTTGAAACAAAGTTTAGCAATGTATCGCAACCTAATTAGTAGGGCATACATCCACATGATATAACATATGGCATTCTAGCACGAAAAAAAAAAATTGAATTAAGACATGTAAGATTCATAGAAAGATTCGTGTATAAAGATGTATATTCAAAATCTCAATCTACAGTGGTAGAAGAAGAAAGCGAATCAGATAAGAAAACTGAATATACAGTAGGTGAAGAAATAGTAGAAAAAGATCATTCAGAGGCAAATATAAGTATATCTGGGCCTAGAAAGAGAGGCAGATAAAAAAAAAACAATTCAGAGGAAAATAAAATACATTCAGAGAAACAGTATGAACAGAAAAATTCAGAGATGCCAATAAACAAAGCTGATGGTCCAATTACGGGAAGTATAGCTAAGACAATTGAAGATATAAGCTTTGCCCGGTATACCAGAGTTTCAGAAGTCGAAGAGATAAGAGAAGATGAATTAGGGCATATTTTATTAACATGAATTCAAAAAGACTCAATCACATTTGAAGAAGCAATTAATACAGAGGATAATAAAGAGTTATGGAAGCAATGGTTCAATTAAATATAAAACAAGACAAGAGGTCTTGCCGAGTTTCTTGCCGGAATCTTCTCATTTACAGTTATTTGGAACCGGTGTAGAGTCATTGTGTTAACGTTCATAAGTGCCTTATCAGGACATAAATTGAATAAATACTTTATGAATTTGAATTTGAAGACTTAAGGTGGCGCTGTGTGGCCGGCGCAACTTCAACGCAAGCATAGTCTAAAAGCTTGTTGTTTCATCCAACGTAGTGTTTGATAAGGAGGCACTGCGAAAAAAGAGAGATAGCGTCAGAGCCCTCGGTTGTCGGTCGGTAAATTCCGCTGCTCACTCGCGGCCGCTTCGGTAGGGTCGTAGTCATTCATGATTTCGCGTCTCACCTTGGCGTCCCACTCACGCACGCAGGCGCAGGTTAGGTAATGTAGTGTGCCGCGCCGCGCCTGCCAGATTGGCAGAGTGCATAGATTTATACCTACATCAGCCTCGATGAATAAAGGCGATGTATTTATAATATATCTAATACCACGAGCAATTTAATATATGCAATGATTATCATGAAATATGTATGCAGGGGGTTTCGGGGGCGATATATCGATCTAGCTAGATTTCATTTTTATAAAACGGCGTTTTATCCATGTTTTCAGGCAATGAAAAATGCTAGAAATTTATTAGAATACGAAGGTAAATTTCACTATCAACTACAAGCTTATAATAGCTCAGGTGGGAAATCGGGTGGTCCCGAACAGATGACCCCGGTTCGAGTCCAGATAATTATGTATTTTTTTTCCCTTTTTTTTTCAAATTCCTTCTTTTGTAAGAAAAACTATTATGATTTACCAAACATAAAAAAAAAACGTGCCAAGTTCGGTCAAAGTCAAAGCCATTTATTCAATTCATCAGCCTCGATGAATAGAGGTGATGTATTTCTAATCTATCTATACACGAGCAATTCTTGTAGGTATACATATACAGGGCGAATTTTTATTTCTAGCTAGTGTGGGCAACTTCTGAACTACAGGTCTTAGAGAAAAACGCTGAAAAATAATTTTGTTCGTATTGTGAAGTAGAAGCAGAAAAAGAAAAAAAAAATAAAAATTAAAAACACTTTTTTTCATTTTTTTAATGGCATTTTTATTTTCTTCAAAATTTAGCTCGGGGTTCCCTTCAGCGTTTTTCTCTAAGACCTGTAGTTCAGAAATTGCCCTCACTGGCTAGAAAAAAAAATTCATCCTGTATATATAATCTGAATCTAAATCGATCATTTTTAGAAAACGGCGTTTTATCCAGTCTTCAGGCAATGAAAAACTGCTACAAAATCATTAGAATAAGAAGGTAAATTTCACCACTATCTACAAGCTTATAATAGCTCAGTTGGGAAATAGGACGGTTCCGAACCAGAAGACCCCGGTTCGAATCCAGATAATTATTATATTATATTATTCCCTTTTTTTTTTTCAAATTTCTTCTTTTGTGAGAAAAACTTTTATGATTTACCAAAAATAAAAAACGAGCAAAATTCGGTCAAAGTCAAAGCCATTTATTCAATTCATCAGCCTCTATGAATAGAGGTGATGGATTTCTAATCTATCTATACACGAGCAATTCTTGTATGTATATATATACAGGGTGTATTTCGCATGGTAACACAAACTTCGCGAAAAGGCTACACCTAATGCCACTAATCAAATTGTGAAAGTCATTCATCTCGCTAATGATCGGTTATAGAAATTGTCATTTTCGAGCGCGCAATGTATTGTGAACACCGCGATTTAAACGCGCGATAACGTTGTGCCTACGTAGTATGTCGCTGACTGCAGGCGAATATCGCCATAAGACACCGTTTCTAGTTTTATATACATTGCTACTTTTAGTGAAAGTAATGAATTAATAACTTATTTATTTTAAATCTCTTTGGGTTAGGTAAGAATAACGATTATGAACAGTCTAAAGTAAAAAAACTCATTTTTAAAAAAAAAAATTGGTAAATACCGACGAAAAATTCCAACATGGGGGGGTCCAGAATCATGTCCTGGACCCATGGTATCCATTTGTGCGGCGATGTCCCTTACACGCTGTATATATATATATATATACAGGTTTTTGTTTTGGTCAGCGACGAGCGACTCAGGGTCGATAATACAACTGATACTGGTACTAAAAAAAATATAAAAAAAATACTTTATTTTTTTATAATAATAAAAATAAAAATAATATTATTTTGAAAATCATGTAATAAGCTAAAATATAGACGTAATACTCAACGGGAGTGCGAGGGGGTAAAGGGGTGGGGTGATGGCGGCTTGTGCCTAGCTCTAGTTAGTGCACGTGGCTAGTGACCATACTTTGCGGTAATTTTATTTAAATTGAATAAGGTATTTCTCAACGCATTTACAGTATTTAATGGAATTAAGTCCATTTTTGGAAAATGTATTTTTTGTACTATCGCTACTGGGTCGCTTGTCGCTGACCAAAACAACATCCTGTATATAATCTGAATCTTGGAAACGGCTCCAACGATTTTCATGAAATTTAGGGGGTTTGGGGGACGATAAATCGATCATTTTTAGAAAACGGCGTTTTATCCATGTCTTCAGGCAATGACAAACTGCTATAAAATCATTAGAATAAGAAGGTAAATTTCACCACTATCTACAAGCTTATAATAGCTCAGGTGGGAAATAGGGCGGTCCCGAACAAGAAGACCCCCGGTTCGAGTCCGGGTAATTATGTTAATATTCTTCCCTTTTTTTTTTTCAAATTTCTTTTTTTTGTGAGAAAAACTTTTATGATTTTTAAGATTCAAGTTATGTTGTCCAAGGGTCTCTCAAATATCAATTTTGAGAGCATTCTAACCAATATCTAAAAAGTTCAATATGGCGGCCACTTTTATGAAATTTGAGAAACGATTCATGTTTTGTGTTCTCAAGGTCTCTCAGATATCGATTTTGAGAGCAATCGGTGAAGTAAGTAATAGTTCAATATGGCGGAAACTTTTTTAAATTTTGAGAAATAAATAATTCGAGAATTGTGTTCTCAAGGTCTCTCAAATCAAAAGTTTTGTAAAACCAAGTTTTTCTTATTTTTTCACGCAATAATATCAAACATATTTTTCACATACAAGGTAATTATTATAACGTCTCGCCTTCTGTGATTTACGTAGTATTTGTACTATGAGTTAGGTACTATCAAATAATCTTGCCGGCCGGCCGCGAGATATACCTACGTCACTACGTCACAGTATACATAATCGTACCAAATCGAAATAAATGCATGCGCAGTCAACGATTCGTGTCATCCGAGTGAGGCGCGGCGAGGCCCGAGGGTGACCGACGAGCTTCATTCAACCCGCCAGTCCCACTCGCCCCGACCCCCGCATGACTCGTCTCCCGCGTACTACACACCAACAAGCAAGTGAGAACGCGATATCATCGAACGAAAATTTGTGCGCGGAAATATCATAAAACTTGTTCCAGGCCCATACTTCCTGTGAAAAAATCTTACAAGTTTTCGAAAAAAAAGTTAGTTATTTAGAATCACCAATAAATTTGCAAGCCTGGTATCTAGATGTTTTCTTTACTTTTACAATTTATGGGTACATTAGATATGGCCAAAGTTCAGGTAAAATTTGTGCAAAAACGCCGTTATTCGGAGGCTTTTACTGAATTTGTTTCACACTTTTTTTTATTTTCGCCTAGATACACGGCTAGATATAGTCCACAAGATACCAATTTGTTTAAAACATCTAACGAAAAATGTTTAACAACGCCATCATCAGTACAGAGCTTTTGTATGAAAAGTATGGCGACTTGAGTCCTCTTAAGAGATAAAATTATCAAAACAGAAAAATAAGAAAAAGAAATATAAAACTCAGATATAATATTCAGAGACAAGATTTAACATGTATAGATTTTTATTTGTCTTTGTATGCTTTCAGGACAGTAACAACAATGAAACCGTATGCTAGGAAAAGAAAAATAAGAAGTTGAAGCCAAACCTAAATCATTCAATAATTTATCATCATATCATTGATATATATAATTTAAATTTGTTAATTTATATTGTTCATTTATTACTTCTATAAATATTGTTGTAAGCTTATCTTTGCTACTCGCTTTGGCTATATTGTGAAAGTAATTTGTTCAATTAAAATTTAAGTATTGATGATGTATTCGACAAAGGGAGGGAGTGTAAGGAATAGCTTTGTCGATGTGATGTATATCACATACATGCAGTATGTGTGAGTGGAGCTGTTGGCGGCTGGACATCTCGCCTACCCACTCGCTTGTGTTTTGTGAGCGACTGCGTGCGGGTGTGACCGATTCGGTCCTTGACGGCGCGCGGCGCGGCGGACGGTCGTGGCGAGTGCATCGCATTGTGTATTCAGAGATATCATTGATTCAGAGTTAAGAAGGATAAATAAATGGTTCAGAGTATTGAAGTAAATTGTTGTAAGTTATTAACACAGTCACCCAACCCACCTAAGTTTCCAATTAGTCCTACAGTTTTATACAGAAAGAGTTGTATGTATTAGTAAGTAAATTAGCGGTACGGTAAAGGAACGCTAACAACCATCGCAAATCTGTGATTTACGTATGGTAACGGCTCAATACCTACTGTCCTTGCATTAAACGTGGTTTTTTGCAGTTTACGTCAAAATGGTAGCATAAAAGTATTACAATATATACATATATGAAATGGTGTATTTACAAGCTTTCATTTGATACCCATATTGTTATAATAACGAAACTTTTATTTTTAATACCTCCCCTATTTTTTCATTCTTAGGCGCTATATACGACGAATCTAACGACACCTCATCCATCAAGCCATTTAGGCTGTAAAGCGGCACAAAGAAATAGACATACATACATACATACATACATACATACATACATACATACATACATACATACATACATACATACATACATACATACATACATACATACATACATAGATACATACACTCGAAAAACATAACCCTCCTTCCGGGTCAGTCGGGTAAAAAAAGGAAATTATACAATGTAAAGAGTACTGTACACTGTACCTATAGTAATTTAGTAGTTAACAAAGTCAAAGCCATTTATTCAATTTAGGCCCTTAGCCCTACTAGGGCCTAAGTGCCCAAATATGAAGGTCAAAGCTACTGAAGTTAAAACCAGTTTGGAAGTCGGCCTTCATCTGCGGAGAACAAGGGGGCAAGAAACTCAGAAAGGTAAAAAAAATACCATTGTATTTTACTTTGTAAATATGTTTTTACAAAGTAAAATACACAAGCAACTGTTACTTACCCATTTGGAGTCAGCAAAGAGTTAACATTTATAGAAAAGGTTATGATTCGACTGAAATTAACCTCCTCCTCTTCCATCTTTAGGTACAGTAAACAGATTTTAAAATTGTCTTTTATCATGTCTAGCTGTCCCCCATGATTTCATCGGCATTCCCGGGATAAAAAGTAGCCTATGTCCTTCTCCATAGTACCATAGGCTATCTGCATGCCAAATTTAATTTTGATCCATTAAATAGTTGAGACGTGAAGGCGTAACAAACAAACAAACAAAGTCACTTACGCATTTATAATATTAGTTAGGATACAAGCTGCCGAGATCTGTCGTTCCGTTTCCTAGAAATGGAGTTTATTGATTTAATTGATGTGAATAATTATATCGTGCTATTTAAATGATTTTCTATTTCAAATGAAGTTATTTGATAATGGTGATGCGAGACGATGCATTTTATAACTACACTATGAAATATAATACGGGTATGTACTATTTGCATGTACAGAATTCTTTAAAAAATTAATAGTTTTCTGAAAAAAAATCTCATCGTCCTTTTAAAGTTCGCCTACCTATCAAATATTTTCTAACATTAAAATACTAATGAGACAAGGCTATCAGGGTATTCAAGTTTTGTCTTATTCAGATTTATAGAATCAATATGTATTTAGGAGTAGGTAGGTGTACATAATCTACCGGGGATGGGATTAAATTACTTATAGCACAATCCACATCATTCCATTAAATAAATTAAATTTCATTACATTTCATTATACAAATAAACCCAAGAGTAATTGTAGGTAGCTAAATAGGTCAGTTGTTTTACTGTTTGGGTACGCGGGTTTAAAGCTTTTTAGGAGGTAAGCTTTTTTTTTTTGACCCGCGAACAATGGTCAATTCACAATTTTATTCAAAATTTTGTGACAGACAATGTTTGTCTATCAGCATGTTAATAAATATTAAGGCCCCGGCCTCGTCCAAAATCAAAGGCAATGCTTTACTGCAGGGGATTCTTATACTGTGGCTGGAGGCTGGAGCAAAGAGGCTGGATGCGCGCGCAACGACGCGGCGGGCGCGCGGCTGGAACGAGCGCGCGGCAGTCAACATGCGGCGCGCGCGGAGCGTCACGGGGCCCCTGCGGCGGGCTCATCCCGCGTCCGGGGCCACCTGGAACGTCCAGGTACATCTTTCCCTTCTGCATGTCACTCTAGGCTAAAACAACACACAATCTAACCTCAACGAATCAAAACAACACCAGGGGCCGGTCCCCTGGTGTTGTTTTGATTCTTCTTACACAACTCGATATATAGGGTGCTTCAATTCAGGTCGTGATTATACGCGCTGGTTGCTGTAAACTCAACAGTTGGCAGACTTGTTGCGCAAGATAAATCTTTGAATAAATATAAATCAATTATCACGTGATTAGTTTGTCGGATGTAAATTACCCTAATTGTAAACAGTGAGATATTAAAGCAAACAACGATTACAAAGATCGATAACGGTTTCGTTAAGATGTCAGTTTGTAACTAATTGTTTCTTAATTCTCATAAACGTTTGCAGTTTCTTATATCTTGTTTATAACATACCAATTAGACAAACACTATTGTTTCTGTGTCTGTTAACAACCACTTCATCAATCTGCGTTTATTTTATTTTATCAGAGTCCGTTGCACAGCGCACAGTAGGAAAAACTTATACGAGCAAATTAAGTTAAAAAACAATGAAAGTTTGGGAGTTAGAGTAGACTAAGGTTTCAATAGAATGTGATTAATAAGAAAATATTTTAATTAGGTATATTTTGTTTATTATGAAAATAGTTTGGAATTAATTTATTTTTTATGTGTTTGATGACAATCACAGCATGGCAGAAGGTGGTAAGCATACGAAGTCTGGAAGGGAACTGGCTCTTACGTGTAGCTGCAGAACGCACCAGTAGTTATTTGGTGTCATAAGTTCAAATTGAGGGTAGCCAGCCAACGGGTACTATGGTTTCCGCACGATGTTAGATGAACTTGGTGGTATTAACCAGGGACAAAATTAGCAAGGGTGTAGATATATCTATAAGATTGGTGTCTTATAAGACCTCTCAGTGATGAACATATATATATTTTCTATACATAAATGAAACCGCGGAGACAGCTTGTATTAAATATATGCGTATTTAATTTTCATAAAAAATGCTTGAAAAAATAACCTTAGTCAATCGTAGCCATAAAGACCCGTGTTCCAGGCCCCTGTAATTGAAGATATATCGACGGTCCCTACGTATAAACGGACATGTCGAAAACCATGGTTTACAGGAGAGCGAAATAAAGATTCAAATCAATCTAGAAATAACACTATGTAATAATGTTATATTTTTGTTGTTGTAATGTTATA
Organism: Polyploca ridens; assembly: GCA_951394255.1. NCBI lineage: Eukaryota > Metazoa > Arthropoda > Insecta > Lepidoptera > Drepanidae > Polyploca > Polyploca ridens. The sequence goes on along the minus strand of OX596256.1, from coordinate 7,194,332 downwards.
CCGAGTTTAGAAAGTTTATAATGATATTATGTACATTCCAAATTTTTCAGATTTTCTTTGAAAAACTGACAGATGACTGCTATTACATCGCCTTTAAAATAAATCTTTAACAGTCAAGTCTAACATATCTGTTTATACGTAGAAGATAACATAACACAAATTTATGAAATAATTAAAGAAAATATTAAAGAAAATATGGCATTATATTTCCATCTTCAAAAAAGTTACCTTAAAAATCGTTAGTTCATATCCGTGAATGTATAAAATACACTGATGTAGACATATCTGTTTATACATGGTCATTACAAACTGACTTATGACGATTACTTTGCAATAAAAAATAGACATGTTGGTGAAAACTAAAATAACGGAGAGGGTTGAGGGAGATATTTGTTAATTAAAAAAGATTTTCAATTAAATTATTAATTTTAATAGTCAATCAACAATTCTTTATATTTTTATAAGACTCAATAAATTAAGAAATTAAAAATATAAAATCACAGCGTCATTGAAGATTAAACTAGAAAATATCGGCCTTAGTCATAAACGCTATTTAACTAATCCTACTGATTTAATGGTCAAATAAATAACGCCACCTTTCTGACATTGAAAAACAATTTGACCTTATTAGAGTCGCAGATTAGTTAAATAACGTTTCATGAGTAAGGGGGTAAGTGTTAATACTAGCCAGATCAATTATTAAAAAAACCGGAAGAGTCGGACTCGCTCACGGAGGGTTCCTTACAATAATAATAATAACTAACTCAACTTTGCTATGAAATTATTTAATATAGACGGATGAACAGCGGAGGCCTAACTCCTGCTATCCATCCATTCGTCCGTCTGTCTGTCCGTATATAAGTTAACAAGATGGTTGCCCAGCGCATTAAGCTTGTCCTGTATGAGAAACATTATTTAAACACATATTTGGTGACTTCCTAGTGGTACTTCAACTCAAGCGTATTCCGAGTTTTGGGAAGGCACGTAAAATCGTTGGTCCCGGCTATCACTTAATTGTGATTATCAGTACATTAAGGGCTAATGATGATGATGATGATACGGAAAGGTGGATAGCGAGCGTCTTAACTCGATTTCGTGGCCTCCTCATTCTCCGTACCAAAATACCCTAGATTTCTTTTACTGGGGCTGCATACAAGAAAAAGTGTGCTGCTGAAAACCTATATAAAATCTAGGTAAACTGCGCTATAAAATTATAGTTCTCGCATTAAAGTTACAAGTATTGTACTGTTTTGAAATTGTGAATAAATGGGTCTTCTTTAGAAACTACTTGCCGGGGTTAGTGTAGTACTTTTTTAAACTATGATGTGTCAAAGTTCGCTGGTATATTTTTTCTAATACATGACTATTAAATATCATTAATTTTGACTAAATTAACAATGTTCGTTGTTAGATTTGTGACTACGAATTGATAGCATGGTTATTTAGGAAGACGTTAAAAAAAAAAACACTGCAAAATTGGGAAATCTGTAATCACAGTACCCAAGATATGGTCTAGGGTGTCGATTTTCAACTCTACTACAACTATGAGTAGTTTAATGTAAAAGAGCTGAAAATCAAAAGAAAAACAATCCATGTCGAGACATGGATTGTTTTTCTTT
>OX596256.1:6975342-7192513 GCA_951394255.1 Polyploca ridens | reverse complement strand
GAGCTACTCGTTTGTGTAACAAGTATGCAACTACAGTTATTTGAAAATATATTTTTAAGTCTTCGTTCAAAATTTATGTACGTATGAATATGCTATTAGTCATATGGAACTTTAGTGAATAATTAAGGGCAAATATATTAACTTCGTTTTATGATGGAAATATATTTATTTTTATATTGCAATATTTTACATAATTGTATTTAATTCCTTCATTTTGAAGATAAAAATTATGAAAAAAATTTACAATACGTATTAATTTTTTCTTGATTTTTTAGTGCAATAAAAAAACAAGCAAGTCGATTTGCATCTTTGTTCCAGGGGGGGTGCGAAATTACAGTAATGTAAAGGTGTCAGCAGAAGTCAATCAAATTGAGGCATTGGTATTGCTGCTGATTAAAACGGATATATTTTTACTAAGTACCTATTTGTAAACAGTGTATTCTACATACCTCCATAATAATGATGAAATTCAATTTTATATTATTTATGACATGAAATTAAATTAATATTGGAACTTGCAATTTCAAAATGAATTTGTACTCGTTTGTTGCTACTATTATTATAGTTTTTATATGAACAAAATACTTTTTATTACGACATAAAACAATTTCAATAATCTATTCCAGAAAAAGTAACGAAAACTCAAGTAATACGTTGGAAATTGCAAATTTATCATCGGATCATGAGATGCGAGCGAGCAGCGCCCCACCGCCGGCTGCGCCCGCGTCCACGCCGCCCTCGCCGCGGCTCATGATCACACCCTGCCTGTTCTCACCCTCATCACCACCACTAGATACATGCGTCACCATTGAGGAATCTGATAAAGAAACAGAAGATCCCCCACTCGAGGAATGAGATTGACTCTTCTCTCGTAACGCGAGAAACTTGAACCTTCCATACTCGAGAACGACGACTCTTGTTCATAATGTTTTGTATGAATTATACAAAAACGTTAATTATACAAAAAGTACAGTTTATTATACCTACTTACTTACAAATTAATAAAAATTATACATGCACGTCCTTCACTTTTGGATGTGTTTTCGTAAATGATCAATGACAGTTAAGTATTTCTATTTTTTGGATCGACTGTTGTTGCAATAAGTTGATCTATATACTTAGGTATGTATTTATGTATGTAATAGTATATATGTTTAGATTATTGTTTGTTAGAAAATGTTTGTATTTCGCGTATACAGGTTGTTGATATGCATTACTGCTAAAAGACGAAAATATACATATATTATAGATACCTACTGCATAAAGCTATTTGATAATAGAAGAACCACAAGAATAATACACTTTTTAGTAAATAATCCATATTTTGCAAAATGCACCAAACGTTAACTGAAATAGGCCTTCATATAATCATGATTACGGTTGGGTTTGTTCCCGGGAATAAACCCAACTTCGAGTAAATTTCCAATTTGGTGGGAAAAAACCCGGGAATTTTCCCATTGGCTGGGAAAATACTCAAATGGTCACAGTTACTAGATTTTGCGTACGTATAGCGAGAGACACCTTAACAAAATCGTTTGAATAACATTTAACAAGATTTCTATTAGAGTATGATTAAAATAACAATCAAAAGCTTCTAAAAATATTTTTTTAGTTACAAAAAGCCACTTGAGTATTTTCCCGCCGTTCGGGAATTTACCCGTATTTTTCCATTCTTTCCCGTATCTTCCCGTATTTTACTTTCCTTCCCATATTTTTTTCTTTCCCTGCCCATCCCTAATCATGATATTAGACTGAGTAACCCTAGGATTTATAATTTTTTGAAGCTTAAAATTATAATTAAAAATAGTTATAATAGCCTGTCATCATCAGAGCGCGGAATTAGGTAGAGTTATTTATGTACATACAGGGATTTCATACAGCAAAAGAATAAAGTGGATATGGCTCAAATCCCGAGATTAATTTTAAAGAGCAGAAAAATCACATGATTTATTACATAAAAAGTGATTTACTTTTACACAATTTAAACCATCCGACATCGGATGTCCGAAGTTGCAAAATTCCAATGCGCACACACACGATGTTGCCTCATTTGTAGTTCGCACAACATAGCTTGTGAGAACAAAAGAAAACAATAGCGGAAAAATATTTATTTGTAATATTGTTGGCCACACGGGATTGTATTATAAATCCCGGGAAGATCCATATTAATATCAACATTTCGATGCAAGTACATAAATAACTCTACCTTATTCCGACCTCTGGTCATCATCATCCACCTGCCCTGTACTTCTTTGGGTTCGGCGAAATATGTAGGTACGCTTCTTCCATTCGGCTCTTCTATCTTTCATGCCAGCTTTCACTCCTTTCTTCCGAGACAATCCTTCCATTTCTTTTTTTCTCGGTTTGCCTAGTCCCGTATATCCATCTACATACTTTCATATTCACTCTCAACTTTCTACGCAGCCACGCGCTAATTTCAAATTATTGACCGAGCAAGCACGAAGTGCTAGCGAAGTGTCTTTGTTTCAGCTTGGGCGAAAATGCTTTCGTATGTCTGTCTGGCGGATGACCGGCTGTTTTCCTCTACGGGTCGAATTTCTCAATTTCTCGACAAACAAACCCATATAATTATCGTATCCATATAAATCCTGCTCACAAAATTTCCCGGGAATCAGTTGGAAAATGCGAATTGTAGAGGCGAACAGCTGGACACTGGACAGACATACGAAATCATTTTTGTCCAAGCTGACACGGAGACAACCGCTCGCCCTTCGCGCTCACTCGGTCTATAATGTATTTACAAAGATACCTACTCTACTCCAGCCACCTACTATAATCATATTATAATGGCAAGATTGCAGATCATAACCTGTATACTTAGAGTCGTAGGTATAATGGCACGAACACGGTATAAACGTGCAGAAAATAATGAATCACTTGAGTCGTATGATAGTACGAAGGAATGTCATTTAAGCTCAAACATTTTCAAATTACGTTAAATTACATGCAGTGGCGGAGCCAGATTTTTATTTGGGAGGGGGGAATAAGGAGCATGACCCAATTGAGAGTAGCCTTTATCGAGATTTATCAGTACCCCAAGTGTAAAGAATTGACGTTAGTAATCGCTTACTAATTCGTTTGCGTTTACGACACTTCTCTATAGTAATTGGCACAGCGCCTCTAGCGGAATACTCATGGTACTAATTTCTCCCGCCAATTCTTTACACTCGGGGTACAGGGGAGGCCTCAGATGCTTTTGGTGGGGCTTGAGCCCCAAACCCCACCCATCGATCCGCTACTAGAAATTTCAGTCACACATCAAAATAAAATGTTAAAAATGAATACATATAACTAATTTACATTACTTCTAATAACCTAATTAATCTTTAAAACTTCTAGGGCGGCTTGCACAAAAATCACAAAAATGCTTTTTACATCAATTCTATACTAAACCATATTTAGATACCTCAATACCATGGATTGTGCAAGTCGGCCGGTGAATGTTAAATAATAACCCAATAAAAAGATATGACTCCCGTTGCTAAATGTAAAAGACTGATAAAGCGAATTTTGTTAAAAATAAATAAACAGCATAATTTTACTAAAATTATAAATCAAGGAAGACTAATAATAAAATTAATTTTAATTAAATTAGTATCATGCTTCAAACGTAATGTTATAATGGGAAAGCAAGTTTGTTTGTTTTCCTTCGTCTCATGGTAACGGCAGTGGCGTAGCGTAATGGTATAAGGGGCGCCCCGGGTGGCACATTTAGAGGGCGGCAAAATTTCGCCATAATAGTTATTTATGTAACTGTTGTATAATAAGGGGTATTAAAACTCGAATGTAGGTTAATAGTATCACATGAGCGTTTGAATACTTAATTACTTACCTATGTACGGTCGCATACAAGACTTTATCTACATCCATGATCATTTCTGTAAACAACAAAGTAATAAATGTGTGCAATTCTAATATCGAACCAAAATGGCGGGATACGACGTGAATTCTAATAACCTATAAGTTTTTTTTTATTACGGCGGAGCGGTCGTGAAACGCGCGTGCATGAAAATGTAAATTTTTTGAAATTCATAAATATACCACGAATTGACTAGTAATTAATGACTTGATGAATAAGGGAGGAATCAAAAAGCAAAAAAAGGAGTTGCATAATTAAATTTAGTTCAACATTATAACACCCATTTGGATGATATTATGGTTACTATGACACTGGTTGTTTTAATGTTGGAGAAACTTTTATAGAGGATTTATAGCATAGGTGTAGATAAATAATAATAATCTTAATATATAAAATGATAAACTGATTGTTGATATATCAGCCCACAGCCCAAACCGCTGGACCTAGAGATTTGAAATTTTGCACAAAGATACCTTATACAGTGTAGGCATCCACTAAGGAAGGATTTTTGGAAATTCCACCCCTAAGAGGGTAAAATAGGGGATGACAGTTTGTATGCAAGTCCGTCAGTTTTGAAGTTAGGATCTTCAAATTTTGTGTTTAGGCTGACGATTGAAAATTAATGTGTAGTTATCTCAGCGTTTGTATTAATTCCACCACCGAAGGGAGGAAAAGGGGGATGAAGTTGGGTATGCAAGTCCTTCAATTTCAAAGTAAACTTCACTAAATGTATTATTATACGGTGTAGGCATCCAGTAAGGAAGGATTTTTGGAAATTCCACCCCTAACAGGGTAAAATAAGGGATGAAAGTTTGTATGCAAGTCCGTCAGTTTTGAAGTTAGGATCTTAAAATTTTGTGTTTAGGCTGACGATTGAAAATTAATATATAGTTATCTCAGCGTTTGTAATAATTCCACCACCGAAGGGAGGAAAAGGGGGATGAAGTTGTGTATGCAAGTCCTTCAATTTCAAAGTAAACTTCACTAAATGTATTATTATACGGTGTAGGCATCCACTAAGGAAGGATTTTTGGAAACTCCACCCCTAACAGGGTAAAATAAGGGATGAAAGTTTGTATGCAAGTCCGTCAGTTTTGAAGTTAGGATCTTCAAATTTTGTGTTTAGGCTGACGATTGAAAATTAAGGTGTAGTTATCTCAGCGTTTGTATTAATTCCACCACCGAAGGGAGGAAAAGGGGGATGAAGTTGGGTATGCAAGTCCTTCAATTTAAAAGTAAACTTCACTAAATGTATTATTATACGGTGTAGGCATCCAGTAAGGAAGGATTTTTGGAAATTCCACCCCTAACAGGGTAAAATAAGGGATGAAAGTTTGTTTGCAAGTCCGTCAGTTTTGAAGTTAGGATCTTCAAATTTTGTGTTTAGGCTGACGATTGAAAATTAATATATATTTATCTCAGCGTTTGTAATAATTCCACCACCGAAGGGAGGAAAAGGGGGATGAAGTTGTGTATGCAAGTCCTTCAATTTCAAAGTAAACTTCATTAAATGTATTACTATACGGTGTAGGCATCCACTAAGGAAGGATTTTTGAAAACTCCACCCCTAACAGGGTAAAATAAGGGATGAAAGTTTGTATGCAAGTCCGTCAGTTTTGAAGTTAGGATCTTCAAATTTTGTGTTTAGGCTGACGATTGAAAATTAATGTATAGCTATCTCAGCGTTCGTGATTATTCCACCACTGAAGGGAGGAAAAGGGGGATGAAGTTGTGTTAGAAAGTCCTTCAATTTCAAAGTAAACTTCACTAAATTTAATATTATACAGTGTAGGTATTCAGTAGGGAAGGATTTTTGGAAATTCCACTCCTAGGGGGGTAAAATAGGGGATGAAAGTTTGTATGAAAGTTCCTCAGTTTTGAAGTTAGGATCTTCAAATTTTGTATTTATGCTAACGATTGAAAATTAATTTATACATGTTTCAGCTTTTTTGACAATTCCACCCCCGACAGGGTGAAAAGGTATGGGATGTATGTAAGTCATTCAGTTTGAAAGTAAACGTTACTTAATATATTATTACACAGTGTAGGCAACCACTAAGGATTTTTGGATATTCCATCCTTAAGGGGGTAAAATAGGGGATGCAAGTTTATATGAAAGTCCATCAGTTTCGAAGTTAGGACCTTCAAATTTTGTGTTTAGGTTAACAATTGAAAATTAATTTATATGTGCCTCAACGTTTTTGATAATTCCGATCCCGAAAGGGTAAAAAGGGGGATGAATTTGTGTGTGGAAGTACACTAAATTTATTATTTAAGCTTATGGTTATAAACTAACGCAACGAATATCGGTGTTGTTGGAATTTGAACCCTTAAGGAGTGAAAAGGGGGATTCAATTTAGTATATGAAGTTCTTTATTTTCGGAGTGAACATTTCAAAATTTATTATTTCGGCTTATGGTTCAGGAAAAAGAGAGGAATCGGTATTAAAACAAAGATCCGGTTAATACGAGCATTGGTATTCCTCATTTTCATGTATGGAGTGGAAGCGTGGACTATACTGGCCCGAGAAAGAAAAAGGATTGATGTATTCGAGATGTGGTGCTGGAGACGGATGTTGAAAATACCTTGGACCGCTAAACGCAACAATACATCAATCCTATCGCAGCTCCAAATTAAAACCCGATCGTCCACCATATGCCACTCACGTATTCTTTCGTATATCGGCCACATGGTGCGCAAAGGCGATGAAAGTTTGGAAAAACTGATCATAGTTGGGAACACGGAAGGAAAACGACTACGTGGTCGTTCACCAACAAGATGGTCCGATCAAGTAAAAGACTCATCGTCCTCCAAGTTTTACAGAAACCAGAAGACAGAAACCAGTGGAGGCAGATCATTCGCTCTAGAAGCAAACCCGATGTTGACCACGATCCTCAGACATGAGGGAAAGAGAGATAAGGCCTCCAAAATTGTGCTGTGGAACTAGACTACAAGTAACAGCTCTCCGCCGCAATGTTATTGAGGCCAAAATATTTACTGGTTCTGCCAGAGGAGAAACAGTCTTCTTGCCGCGTATACCGTTGATCCCAAATCACCTTCCGTTAGAATTTAAAAGATAACAGTTCCTAATTAAGGTTTGTAGTCACAGGGAAAAACTCTGAAATTTGCTAGAGTTGATTTGCGGCAGGACTGTTTCAGTTTTATTTGCCATCCTCGCATATGAGCTCTTAATCTACCTGAACTTTTGTCAATATCACACGTAGTGGCGGACAATAGCCATGAACAAAGCTCTATATTGTTACAATGATTCATATCTAGAAAAATGAAATAATCTACGCGGACGAAGTCGCGGGCTATAAAGCTATATCTCATAAATATTTATTTCATTCAGTGGTGGATTATAACATTTACAAGTAGGTATAGGTATACAATATCATTTCCTAAATTATTATTTCCATAATTTTATTGAAATTACATAAGATTTTTTGGATATATTTCTGAGTAAATTAAAATTCAGTCATGTACCGACTAATAAGCCGGGGTAATGTATGCTTCATTCTGCAAGACATGAGATAAAACGAGCCGCCCTAGGCTCAAACCTACTCACCAATCAGCATCTTTTTAAATCTGCCACTGATTTCATATTCATGTCGCAACTGCTATTTTGATCGATTAGGTTATCTTGAGGATTACTGTATATTCTTTTGAATTTAAAAAGGCAAGTACCTAAATAAGGGGCGGCGTTTGTCTGCGCTCCAGGCAGCTGAAACCCACGCTACGCCACTGGGTAGAGGAGCGACGACTCCAATTCACTTTTGCACAGGGATAGAATAGATCCCAGTGTGGTGTAGACTAGTCTAGTAAAGACTAGTTTATATCCCGGCAATATGGGTAATTGTGATTTATGAATAAATCAGCCCATTTTAAGTGTAATTATTCATACAGGTTTCTAGAGTTATATAATTTTCATGCATAATTTAATCTACCTTAATGTTAATAAGTATTAAATGAATAAATAAATATTTAAATTAAATGTTTAATGCTAAATGGAATTTTTAGGTGTCTTTAACCTTTTACGACATCAGATAAAAAATTTGGTGTTAAGATTACTAATGTAGGTACAGTTATATCGGATGAGATTTTAATGGATCTGTAAATGTACCTTTAAAATACTAAAATGGAATTGATATAATGGATATTGTTAACATTTTGCATGAAAATAATAATAATGAAGATATAGCAGCGATAATGTAATAAGATTTTTAATATATTACCTACCTGACTTTGGATTTCCTAACATTTCCTACTTTGCCGTCGCATTTAGAGTCGTCAAATACCTAAGTATAATACAATTACTGCATGTATCTAACATTGTCCCGTTCTCTTGCTATTGATTAAAAAAGATAGAGAAAAATATAGTATAATAAATGTGACATCTTTGAGTACGACTTTAGTAGGTAGGCTAATGAATTGTTCAACACGTGATCAATTCTATCACCAGGATCATGAAATCTGTAACTACTTTTGTAACCACAAACTATACGTACCTACATACTATTATGAAATATTTCGTCCAATCTATTATCTATATCATACTCAAGTATTGCTAAGTTCAATATATTTCTTCGTGAATGTCTAATTTAGGTACCTTACATTGAATAACAAATCTCGCACAAGGCCTAAGAAATAAATCCTCGTAGTACTTAGTCAATTTGCAATGGTATGGTAAGACATTTATATATCAGGTATATATTTATATTAGGTTGGTGTGTAATAACTAAAAATAGTTAAGGAGTAGGTAAATGACTGTGAATTTTAATACACGTGTTTACATTGATTCGTGTATTAAACAAACTGACTGTGCCTATGTGTTCGAAAGTTAAGGTTCGGGTGGAAGATATTTTTAGTTATTAGCGTGTTAATTATTGGTCCCGTGAATTATTTGATATAGGTACCTATATGTATATTCGCTCCAAGTATAGATGAGTTTTTATAATGAATTACCCAGGTATCAATAATCTTCATTAACTTCATATTTCTAAAAGGAGATTGGCATTATTGGTAATTAATTTGTTTGTATTTTTTTCCTTTTTATATCGATATGAACAATGTCCAAAATTGTAGATACATGTTTTCTAATTATTTGTTAAATTTTTATACGTTCAATTAAATATTTTTTTTAATGTTAAATCAAAACACGTAGATAAACGAAGGTACTTACTTATTATCTTATTTACAAAACTACTATATGATGGTGTTTATGCGATTACAGTAAAAAGGTAGATCTATTATTTATATTAAGTATTTAGTTTACATTTCATAGCAATCTATAGGCGACCTGCAACTAAAACTAACTAAAAAAACACGCATCTATGCAAAAAAAAGTATTGAAAGTTAATTATGATTTGTTTAATCGAAAGACTGTGATGTTATTAACATAATAGTTTATAACAAGAAAAGGCATCTTTATTTTTAGTTGGTAGGTCGTTTTTATAGTTGTTTAAATATGAACTTTGTTCATTTAATTTTATTCATTAATTTTTAATTAAATACTGTTGTACATTTGGGAACTGGACCCAATGATTATAAAAAAAGTTAGTGCTACCCTACTCTTAACTTTTTATATAGACCAGCCGAGTATAGTTTAATTTATTGTTTGTTGTTGATTTGTTAAATTAAAAAGTGCAAATTATGGTTACAAATAAAAAATACTATTTGATTTAATTAGTCTCATCAATCAGTCTAATTTGTAATAAAGCAAAAATTTTTCAAAATTTCTCGAGGTACTCGAGAAATCTTGGTCGAGAATTCTCTAGCCTCGAGAAATAAAAAAGGTAGAGAATCCAGAAACCCTACTCGGCACTAAAGTCAAACTTGCATTTATCTGCTGTTTTATTTTGTTGTATTGTTGTTTCAATTTTCAAACCAGGGGATTGAATGTTTATGGATTTTTATCGACCAAGATTTTCAATATGTATTCCTTGTTGCCAAAGAAAATTATTGTCGTCTTTAAAACATTGTACCTATAAAGATGATGGTGGGATTTGATGTAAATATTATACATATGTAGTAATGTATTTTTGGATAGCAGGTATTCACGTTAGGAACACGGAAAAGTGAATTAAATGTTTTCCCCTAATGACGCTCTCGTAAGTAGTCATTATCTGACTGATCTGTGAAATAATTCACAAATTATTATGTATTATACACATACTTGGGAATGTTTATACAGTCGGTAAATAAATTAAACGTAGCATTAAGTGATTCTTGTAATAATTAGATATTATTGTGTATTTAGCAACGTGTACTCGATCCAAATGGTTGTTGTGATGTCTATTAAATTTGTTGATGATTTATTGTTAGTTTCATTTGATACCTACTAGCTATGCCGGGTTCCCGAGAATAAACCTAAACAAATAAACTTTTATTTTTAATTTGTATTCAATTGGAGCTTTTATTAGCTTCTCTTATATAATTATGTATCTTATAAACAACTTTAATAATAATAATATGAAAAACTAAACTAAAACTACATTAAAATTATAAAGGCAATATATAGGTACAAGGAAATAATTATAAATAAAAAACTGCGTTTAAATCGCCGCCTGCAGGCAGGGATCCCAAAAAGCTGGCGACGTTACCTCGTTGAATTGCAAGGCTAATGCGTTGCCTGAGGTACGCGCCAGCTCTTTGGTCCTCTGTAGCATCAATTAGGCGTCTGGACAGCTCCCTAACTAAACTACGCGCCTCTGGATCCCAGCAACCCATTGTTTCGACCCCAAAGGGAAGAAATATGTAACCGTCTCCAAGAGTTACATATTTCCTCCGTTTGAGGCTTTCCGCAGCTTCGGCTGCCGCGCCCGCCACCCGAGATGTATTATGGAGGTGAAAGGCCGCCAGGGTGTCAGCACATGTTGCGTCCAAAATCAGCGGCCTCCCACGACTCCATGGAATCAAAGTCATACCATCGGGCCTCTTACCATCGTCACGCGAAATACCGTTCGGCTCGGTGTACACAATAAACATTGTGTACTTATAAATTTACCGTCTATCTCTAAGCTACATGTAATCCTATGTACATTTTCATCAAAAAGATGTTTCTTTGATGAAAGAGTCGAAGAGAGAGAAGTGCAATGAGTCTGTTGTTACAGACTCACTTTCCTCAACACGCAAAAAATATAGAAAATAAAAGAATGAAACGTTTAATTCCTATTCTTTTTTATTTATTCATAGTCATTGTTGAGTGTGATATTTAGTAATATTTGATCCCTTGATTATCTAAATCTCTATACTTCAGAACAAAAAAAGCAAAACGTAATCCACATAAGTAATTTTTAAGGTTTCATTTTGTTCTCATGAAAACGTAATACGGTAATGTGTTTAAACCATGTACCTACCTAGTGACTCAATAAACACATAAATCTTTGTCAATGTGTGAGCCAAACCTTCGATAATCCTATCAAAGGTGTCAGGGAGGATAATCCGCGGAATCTCGTTAGCGAATAACTGATATAAAACTAAGGATAAAGTTGAATCAACTAGCAGTCAGTCAGTGGGGTGGGCTGGGCACTCAGGCACACTACCGAGGACTGCTCACAACACTTCCTACCTCTCGATATGGACAACCACACAGAAAATTATTATTATGGCGCTCACTTTGCAGCTCTTAGGTAAATATTTAAAGCTATGTATTATAATTATTCGGCAAGTATTCCAATATTATCTAACCCCCATGATAATTTTGCAATCAGATCCAATCCTGGAGAAATTGAAATGCTCGGCGATGGACTGACAGGAGAAGACCTAGCCTCAGTTCCCGAGCACTGGCTGTCGTTCCCCGCGCCACCTGCCAGTGCTCACACTGCTCTAGCTTTGCTCTACATATTCTTCACTGCGGCTGCATTGGTCGGAAATGGACTTGTCATTTTCATATTTTCCACGTGAGTATTTTTTGATGATACATTTTGAATTTAGAAGCTATGATCCTACCTACAAGAGTATAATATTGTTTCAGGACAAAAAGTCTACGAACCTCTAGCAACCTTCTAATCCTGCAACTAGCCATTTTAGACTTCATTATGATGGCGAAAGCTCCTATTTTTATTTACAATAGTGCTATGCGAGGTTTCGCTACTGGCACAATTGGGTGTCAGGTATTTGCATTGATGGGTGCTTACAGTGGCATTGGCGCAGGGATGACAAATGCCTGCATAGCTTATGATAGGTAACACAATTCATAGTTGACCTACATTGTACACTGAGAACCTACGTTGTAATAATGTTTGTTATGACAGGCATTCAACTATTACAAGACCTCTAGATGGACGACTGTCACGAGGAAAAGTGATGCTAATGATGGCGTTTGTATGGATATACAGTACTCCCTGGGCTCTTCTACCATTATTCAAAATCTGGGGAAGATATGTGCCCGGTAATTTTATTGTACTAAGTATAATTTGAGGAGTGTACGCAGTTTCTGTACAATGGTACCTAATATGTAATTTCTTTTTACAGAGGGTTACCTGACGTCATGCACCTTCGACTACCTCACAAATACATTCGATACAAAGCTATTCGTGGCGTGTATTTTCACCTGTAGCTACGTTTTCCCCATGTCAATGATCATATATTTCTACAGTGGAATTGTCAAACAAGTATTTGCACATGAAGCTGCTTTAAGGTAGGCTATAGATTTTTAGAGGGCTGTAGCCTCCTTCTGTGAAACCGTAATAGTCCAGAAGGAGGCTGCTGAGCGGGATCGGGAGAGGGCCGATTCCGCCCGGAGACGACGCCACCGAGGCGCGGCCGTGCCTCATGGCGGCTCTCCTGCCCTGTAGCTTCGGTTTAGATCTAAACCGAAGCTACAGGGCAGGAGAGCCGCCATGAGGCACACACGACACGACAGGCAGGGGAATACCGTAGCTGTGATCAGCTACGGTATTCCCCTGCCTGTCGTAAAAGGCGACTAAACGGGGGCCTTCGGGGTCGGGGTCAATCGGGGTGGGGCTCTGAACGCCTCCGAGGAGGACGATGGGTCGTTGTTGTCACGACCTATCGTGCGATAGCACCGCGAGGATGCTGGGGGAGGTAATACACTTCCTCTGGGATGGGCTATCTCAGCGCCGCGCGTGAAGGCTTGTTTAGGTACGCGATCTGCACGAGAACCCGCCCCCCCTTCTATAGCGTAGGTGGCGACCACGTGGGGTTTTAGCTGCTAAAAGTCCAGCATAACCTGGCCGCATCCCCCAGGTCGGGTATCCTATGAGGATATCACTACGCTAATAAAAAAAAAGCTATAGATTTTAAACGTAATGCGTTATTTATGCCTCACGTGCTGCGCATTTTTTTTTATACAAAGACGCGATTATTTTTGTCTCTCTCATGAACTGAAGAGATATCTTCAAGAGAGGTAGAGCATAGCGTTTATTCGCTCGAAGAGCAGCTCAACTGGGAAAGTACCTCCACTTAGCAGACTACTGCAGCCAAATAACTTTGTTGTATTCCTGCGCGTTAGTAAGGTTGCCAGAGCTCGTTGGGGAGAAGGGTCAGTACCACGTGACTGATGCCCCGTGTGTTGCAAACGTCCATATGGCTATGGTAACCGCTTTCCACCAGGTGGGCCGTAAGCTTGTTTACGGACTGTCGTATTAAAAAAAAACTGTTAACCGCATGTTGGCTTACGCAATTAGGTACTCAATTGAATTTAGATTTTGTGAATAGCGCGGCTGATGATCCGTATCTTATTAAAAAAAATGCGTCACAATGGTACAGATGCGTAATAATATGAAGTACTCGTGATGATATAGGTACTCGCGTGCTCTACCAACTTTTTTTGCACAGGGAGCAAGCTAAGAAGATGCACGTTGAATCTCTTCGAGCCAACCAAAATGCAGGAGCAGAATCAGCCGAAATTCGGATAGCTAAAGCGGCGCTCACAGTATGCTTTTTGTTTGTGGCGTCTTGGACTCCATACGGTGTAATGGCACTTATCGGAGCTTTTGGTGACCAGCAACTTTTAACGCCTGGGGTAAGACTGTTTCCAAATTATTGCATTATACAACTGTTCCTTAAAAAAAGTAGGATGGAAAATGTAATATTTGGGAATCCAGAGACTAATCTGAAAATTATCGTATAATTAATTTTACAGGTAACCATGATTCCAGCAGTGGCATGTAAAGCTGTTGCATGCATAGACCCCTGGGTTTATGCCATCAGTCATCCCAAATACAGGTACTTTAACGTTTAAATCAAATAATAACAGATACAATGCTCTGAATTCAGGAATCCTATTAAGATTTAGGAAGGGAAGTGCTTTTGGGATCATACTGAATCAGAGGATCACGTAATTGGAGTGTGACTTCAAAGTACACTAAGAAGTAATCAAATCCTGATCTGATGACAATGGGACCAAAGGGGAAGTGTACCCGTTCAAATAAAAAAAATAAAAAAAACAATTTGGTTAATAAATGAAGGAGTTATGAGGTAACAAACATAAAAAAAAAAACAAAAAAAAATACAATGAATTGAGAACCTCCTCCTTTTTTTGAAGTTTGTTAAAAATTAGCGTCACATCAGTTATGTTGCCATTCTTTGGTTAATATTTCAAAACAATGATCGGACTATATCGTTATTCGGAGATCAAGTTCGTATCTCTTCCTCTCGAGTGAACATCTACGTGACGCCCATCGACATCCCGCGCGTTTCGTGTACCCACGCAATACTTACACTAGGGGCCTCTTTCCATGCATACAAAAATAACGTTTAGGTACCTTAAAACGAAAAAAAACAGTCCTGGTGAAAGTTTGCTATTAGAAGCAAATTATCAAGAATTCATTCATATATTGAATGTTTTAGAGCCATCCTATAAAAAAATAGAATTATAGATTCCATTTTCTTTATTAATTATTTAGTTTAATTAACTATTATTACGTTAGCTTGTTCAAATTACATTAGGTACCTTCTAAATTTTTCTCTACATTTACATTTTCTATTCGGGCAGTGCGTCACAAGCGTTATAAAAACATTACTATCTTCTTTTCAGACAAGAGCTGCAGCGTCGAATGCCTTGGCTTCAAATTGACGAGCCAGATGATAGTGTTTCCACAGCGACCAGCAATACGGTGAACAGTACTGCCCCTACTGCAACCGCTTAAAGTTAAAGCATTACTGAAGCCAACATACGTGTAGCTATAAGTTTTCTAAGTAGGTAGTTATTATAACAAACGCAAGAAGCGTTAGTTACTTAAGAAGAAAAAAACTATATAAACGACGACTCCGGCTTGTTAAATGGACTATACAGATGAATACTTAACTGTGTGTGTATAATATAATGTTAACCAAACTCAAAGCAGCCTCATTCCGAGAATATTTTTTGACGCTAGTAAATGTTAAAACGTGATGAATAGGACCGCGCCTCTAGCGGAACACACTTTCAGAAAATGTTTCCAATTAAATTAGAAACAAGAAATAGTTAAACTAACTCATAAAGAAATGAACTTATATTTTTTTGTTTATTATTATATCTCAACCAACCTCAACCCATTCCAACAGAGAAAAAAAAGTTGATTCTATTGTAAAAATAACGGCTCGCAATCTGAGAGGTTAAATTTTTAGCCGACTGCAGAATTAGGTAAACAATAAATCGGATGAGATTCTCAATGACTATGACATCACAAGGATAGGTACTTGCATGAACCGATTTTGATGATTATTGTTTGAACAACACCATTTTGGCTATTATATCTATGCACTACTATAATGTGCACTTGGGCTGAGCCTAGCTAGGTAGGTATTTCCAGACATCTTTATCTTCAATAGTCGCAAAAAAAACGGCTAGTTTTGTTTTATTTTTTATCCTGTACAAATAACCCCCTAATATGTAAAAGCTGTATTTGCTGGAAGAAAAATCAGACAATTGACGAATATAGACACTGCCAAATTTATTAGTTTATTTTGCATATTTCCATAGCCTTTATCTCTTGGCGTATTACTGTGGGGAGCTGCAGCAAATATTGAAAGTGTTTTTATATTACAAAAAAAAGAGCAATTTATGCAATTTATAGTAATGAGTACTCGTGAATCATCGAAGGAAATATTTAAGGAAATAAATGCCATGACTTTACCTTCACTTCACATTTACGAAAATATAATGTTAGTAGGTACGTAAAAGCTTAGAAAAGTTTAAAAGAAAAATGGAGGTTCACAATTTCAATACAAGACAAAAAAACAAATTAAAGGTAAGCCAACGGGCCGAGATAAAGAATGTAAACAAACTTTAAATTTTTATTAAAATAAGTTATCTAGACAGCTGCTTTAACTACCGCTTTCCAGTACCACGAATCACACAACGACAGCTGTCGTTGACCAACTGACGTAATTATTAGAGACTTATTGTCTCGCGCGGTTTCACTCGCGTTCCCGTGATAAAAAGTAGCCTATGTCACCCGGGGATAGTGTAGCTTCCCAACAGTGAAAGAATTTTTCAAATCGGTTCAGTACTTTCGGAGCCTATTCAATGCAAACAAATAATCAAATCTTGCCTCTTTATAATATTATTATTATTATATTATTATTAGTATAGATAATGATCGCTCACTATCGTAATGTAACTCATAGTTATAGTCAACAAGTAGGGGAAGTCCGGGCAAAGTGGACACCTTAACCTTTGACAGCCTATGGAAAGAAAATCGATAGACATAGAAATAAAATAGTGACCGAGTATGAATCAGTATTTATTACAGTTTTTAATATAATCAACAAAAATTATGTAATCTCAATACTTTACTCGAAAATATTAATAGTATTGCAATTGGTACCGCTATCCGTTTTGCCCAACCCTACGGGTAAAGTGAACAGGACATTGGGCAAAGTGAACACACGGTCAATTAATGAACAATAACCGAAGAATATAAGCTAAAATCATGTCTGGTCAATCACATACATTTTATAATTAGTGTAGAATTCACACGTAAAGATGTCGCTACAAACATCGTATGGACTGATTGAAAATTAATTCTTAGTCAAAACGCTATTAAATTACTTTTTATTGAGCTTTATTGCAAGGAAATAGAATTTGATGATAATTATTTACGTAATTTAATTAAATTTATGTTTAAAACTCGTATTTTTTATATTTGCAATTTATGTAATCTTTCGACCTTACATAGATGGCCTAAGCGTCGACTATTTTTATTTCATTTCATCGTCTAAAACCAAAACAATCAAATAATAATAAAATAAATCTAATAATAACCTGTTTCTAATAAGCAGAGACTTCAACGGTAAATAAATATAGTCTAAATATTTTTTAATCTACTACGTTTTTTTTTAAAGTACAATGGCCAGTTTCATCACAATTGTATTTCATTTGTTTTTATGGGGTTATGTCTGTATCTAGTGCTGGAAAAGTAATCGTGGTTTCATTTATTCAACAAAATATCAAATAAGAACAACTTAATTAATAAGTCTTTTATATGGACAAAAGGATTAAAGCCATTCGTCAAACCTGCTCTCAAAATTTCTGGAGAATCGGTTGAGAAATGCGACCTGGACATACATACGAAAGCATTTTCGTCCAAGCTGAAACGGAGACGCTTCGCTCGCTCGGTATTAAAGTGATTTTTAAAACTTATAGTAGATTTAGAAATTGCTATCTTGACCTATTTTTAATCGTTCCCTAATCAGGGCCGGCTCTAGCCTATATAACGCCCTCTAGTAGTAACTAAGGGTGCAAGCAATACCCTGGCGCCCTCAAGTAGGCGTACGAACAAAATGGTATATTCTCACCAGAGTGATCGGATATTCGTGAGCAAATATAAATGACTATATTTTTATTCTGCAGTTTCAAGCAAGGTCTTTTGGAAATTTCGCAGGGTTCCCAATTTAAAAAAATATATATCCTATGTCACTCAGTGATAAATGACAATATTATTCGACTGGTGAAAGATTCTTTTAAATCGTTCCATTTGTTTTTGAGTTTATTCATTACAGACAAAAATACAAAAAAGATTTGTATTTTTGTAGATTATCTCTATTAACATCTACACTAACTGTTGAAAACTACTTTGTTAGATTAATTTATGGTATTTTCTATTGTATTTTTTTGTTTATAAAAGCTATTGTCATATATCAGAAAGAAAATAAATGAGTGTGTGTCAGTCGCTTGGTCGCCTATTTTTTCCACTGCTTGCAAAATTATCAAAATCCTCTACACTAACTCTATTAGTGTAGATGTCACGAGTGGCGCTCGATGCCCGTCCGGATATCCTGTATATATATTTTAAACTTGGGAAAAAATGGGATCAGGATTTTTTACCAACTTTGTTGGAGGTATTAGAGAGAACTTTTTCAAGCTTATGTTATCCTAGTATTATATTTGAATAACATTTATTTTTGAGTGACTAGAGAACAGAGACAGAGTTCGGGAAAAGCGAGTGAATCTAGTCACTCTAACCTCATCTCACAAATATTATAAACGCGAAATTTTGTGGGTTTTTGTGGTTTGGATGTTTGTCCCTCAATCATGCGTCAACATCTCAAGACCATCACAGGTTGCATTTGCTGAGGAGAGCTGGAAATAAAATCTGTAATTACTCTTTTTAAAACAAGCTTAGATCATTCATCTGAACGGATGTGGATGAAATTTGGTATACAGATAGAATGTATTCTGGATTAACATATACATAGAATACTTTTATCCTAGGAAAATAATATATCCCTCGGGAACGCGGGTGAAACCACGGGGCGGAAGTTAGTACAATATAAAGGAAAGTTCAATAAGCATGATTTTGTTATTATGCTTATAAATACTGTGACTTCTCCATAACATCTTATGTGGTATAATGCAACTTAATATTTAGTAATAATTCGATAATTTCGATGGAGGAGTTTGCGAATTGTTGATGAACAATAGCTAGAGTATTTTGGAAATTGTCTCAATTACCCGTGGAGTAAGATAGATAACTTAAAATTAGTATTTTTAGAATTGAATAACATAATAATAATTCTTTTGATTAGTTTAGGACTTAATGTGTGGAATTCTTATCTTTTTTGAACAAAAGTATGGAGTAGTTTGGGAAAAAGCCTTTGTGCGAGTAAATGCTACGCTCTACCTCTCTTACACAAAAACAAAAAAAAATACAAAGGTGGTCATTGTCCTTTAAAATTAAATTCTTTCAACAGTGTCATCTGTTGTCATTTACTGAAAAACAAATATTGCTGTAGTCACTTACAAACCCAGAATAGGAATTAGTACTCCAATCTCGCCACCGGCGCTGTACTTGCGCGAGTTATGGTGGTAACTTTTGAAGTATGGGCGCTGTCTCTCTGTTGTACGTAGTATTTATATACTCTGAGCTAAAATATAATTTTAGAAGAATAATATCAGTGATGAATATGAGAACTAATCACTTATCAGTGCAGTTGTCACAAATAAATATGCCATCTCCTTCGCAAAATGTGCATATCTCGTGACTGCATTGCATTGCTTAAAGGTGTTGCACTACGAGATCAATCATCAACTGGGTGCCCATTGAGTTCAATTTAATCTACTCCACAAAAATAAATCATCATTTTGTTTCGTCTTTAGATTTTCAAAATTTTGTTCGGCCGTGGTAAGTGGATACCTTATCCACTTTGCCCGTGTTCACTTTGCCCAATGGGTACTTGTTGCAGAAGAGGAGGCTTGCTTTAAATGATGTAGACTTCAGTGATATTAGAACTTGGCGTTTAATAAAAATATCGAAAGAATTTGCCGTGATACAAAATTTAGAGGTACAATGTCCGTTGCGCAGGTTTAATTTTATAAAGTAAAATCAGTAGTAGTGGGGGACGACCAATCACGTGAGAGCCGTGTTTTCGAGGACAGCTACGAGCGTCGACATGCCCCCGGCCTTGGAAGCTGATGCTTTCAATAAGATGCAGCGTCTTGAGTTTCGTCAGCCACTGGAACGGGTAACGGGCATATTTTTGAAAATGCTCGCTTCACAACGCCTGTTGCAGTTCGGATATCAGCAACTCTTGAAATGCCGTCATGTCCAGGGTAAACTGATACAATCCTACCAAGATTCCATTTGAGTGGTGGCGAGTTGGAGTCTTTGATCACAACTAAAGTATCAACTTTGAGATCCGATGTATTCGACTTCCATTTAGTTCGAGTTTGCAGTTCTGACACGTACTCCTTTGACCAGCGGCTCCAGAAATGTTGTCGTATTTGTTCTACTCGCTGGTAACGTGACAAACTGTGCATAGGCTTGTTCTCTAGGTCAGCGCAAACAGGTGCATTCAATGGACGACCGACCAGGAAATGAGCTGGACTAAGAGGAAGCAAGTCTTGAGGATCTGGAGATAAGGGAGTCAAAGGTCGGGAGTTTAGGATGGCCTCTATCTGTGCTAATGCAGTGCTAAACTCCTCAAACGTTAGATGAGCGTTACCTACCACACGTCGCAGATGGTACTTGCAACTCTTGACACCAGCCTCCCACAATCCACCAAAATGAGGTGCATAAGGCGGTATGAAATTGAATTTGATATCTTGACTAGATGCGTAATTTATGATATCATTAGAACAAGACGATAAAAAGTTTGAAAATTCATTTTTTAGACCTACAAAGCATTTTCCGTTGTCAGAAAATATTTCGGAAGGTTTTGAACGGCGAGAAATAAAACGTTTTAATGCGAGCAAGTATGCATCTGTGGTGAGGTCGCTTACCAACTCCAAATGTATAGCGCGTGTAGTGAAACATACGAATAAACAAATATATGCTTTAATTGTTTTCGCTCCCCTACCTTTTCTGTTTAGAATGAGCACTGGCCCAGCATAGTCCACACCACAATACATGAACGGATAGCCAGGATTTAACCTTTCTTTTGGTAAATTACCCATTATAGGTTGTGTTGTCTTACCTCGCAAACGTGCACACAACACACAGTCGTGGACAATTTTCCTCGCAAGATTACGCCCTCCGATTGGCCACCAATTTTCTCTTAATGTAAATAAAAGTAATTGCGGTCCCGCATGTAGAAGTTTTAAATGTTCGTCTCTAAAAATTAAAATGGTAAAATAGTGATTTGATGAAATTAAAATTGGATGTTTTTTATTGTAACTGAATTTTGAGGAATTCTCTAGACGACCTCCAACACGAATGATTTGGTTATCATCAATGAATAAATTTAAACTAGCCAAATTATGTTGTTTTTGCAATGTATGATTTTTATTTAAAACTTTGTAAATTTCTGAAAATGATTCTAACTGCGCAAAACGAATCAAAACATTGAGGGATTCTCTCACTTCATCTACACTCAGTGGCCCTACGTATGGACTATTTATGTGAACCTTATTGTACATCAAACGCTTTAGACGAGCGACACCACGAACCATACGATTGAATTGAGAGAATCTTTCAAATGGGAATCTAAATTGTTTATTATTATTAGCAACGTGTAAATGTGTAATATTAGTAACTGTTTTAACTTCAGGAAGCTCCTGCTCATGAATGACATTATTATCATCTAAGTGTGTGCCTAGACTATCGATCTGTAGTTCACGAAGAAATTCAGGGCCTTCCCACCATAAACTAGATGTACTCAGTGAGTCTAGCGCTAAACCCCGCGAGACTAGATCACTCGGATTATCCTTGCCACTGACGTGACGCCATGGACATTCCTTTGTCAACTCGCATATTTCCACAGTTCTATTTTGAACAAAAGTTTTAAGTAAACTTGGTGTCATGCGTAACCATCCTAATACAATTGTAGAATCCGTCCAAAAAATAACATTATGGAAACTGTAACGTAAAGATTCTTTTATTTTGGTATATAGCTTAGCCGACAGTAAAGCACCACATAATTCTAGCCTCGGAATACTTAATGGTTTTATCGGAGCAACCTTACCTTTCGAGCATAACAACCTAACTGTAATTGTATTATCTGTATTGATAGTGCGAATGTATGCGCATGCACCGTACGCCAGCTGTGAGGCATCGCTAAATAGATGTAATTCTATATACCTAGGACAAGTACCTATAACGTGGCGCGGCACACGTAGGCTATTAAGTATCGAAAGGGCCATTTCGAATCGAATCCATGCATTTGCTACGTCACTTGGAACCGGTTCATCCCAATCGAGTCTTAATAACCACAACCTTTGTAATAAGATTTTACCTATCATTATTGTCGGACTCAGTAAACCTAACGGGTCGAATATTTGAGAGACACTAGACAATATTAAGCGCTTGGTTATTTCTTTCGTGTCATTTTGTAATTGTGTATGGTAATAAAGTTCATCACTAAAATTGTTCCATCCTAAACCTAATGTGCGACAGTTAACATTTTCACCTAACGACAGATCCTTTTTTGTTTTATTTGTATCAACGTTTATGTCAAAGTTGTATACCCATTTACGCAAAGGAAAACAGCCAGAATTTAGAATATTTTTTATTTTATCGCATATTTGCAGCAAAATATCTTTCGAGTCGTTAGAATAAATAAAATCGTCAACGTAAAAGTCTTCATTAATTATTTGCTGCACATCTGGATCACTGCATTCTGCTGCCAACTGCTTTATACACCTACAAGTGAGAAATGGAGCAGAAGCTGTCCCATACGTAACAGTGTTCAGCTTGTAAAAACCTATACGATCACAGGGGTTCTCGCGCCATAAAATCATTTGAAGGTCACGCTGCTGCTCATCAACTAAGACTTGTCTGTAGGCTTTCTCAATGTCAGCACACACTACGAATTTGTGCTGTCTGAATCTCAACAATATGGCCATTAAATCGCCTTGAATAGGTGGCCCAACTAATTGCAAATCGTTGAGAGAAACATCTGAACTAGATTTTTGGCTTGCATTGAACACCACTCGCAATTTAGTTGTGGTGCTGTGTTCACGAAATACACCATGATGTGGCATGAAAAAGTGTGGCTTTCCATAGGTATCAACTTGACTCATATGACCTAAACTAATGTACTCGTTGATAAAATCAGTATATAATTTTTTGTAAGTAGGTGACTGCTGTAACCGCTTTTCAAGTGCTAAAAAACGACGTTCAGCTAGTGTGTATGTACTTCCTAACGTATTAGGTGATTGCTTAAAAGGAATTTGAACGCAAAACCTACCTTCAGGAGTTCGCTTAGTGTTTTCAATGAAGTGTTTGTCGCATGCTATCTCATCATCACTAAGTAAGTTAGGTTTTTGCAGCTCCTCAAGTTCCCAAAACATTTTTAACTGCGTATCAATAGATTGAGTGAAGTTACAATGAACTACATTTTCGCCTTTTAAATTACCAGTGTAAATAGGTCCGGAAATAATCCATCCTAATTTTGTATTTTGAAGGAAAGGTCCGTTTTTCAAGCGCATTTTTCCTTCACCTAATAAATACCAAAACTTATCAGCACCGATTAAAATATCAATTTGTTGAGTTTCGTAAAAAGTTGGATCAGCTAATTGAATGTTGTTTGGTAAATTAATTGTATCGTATTTAATATTAATTTGTGGCAACGATGATGTTATTTGATCTAACACCAAACATTGTAAATGTGTAACGAAAGGGCCGGTTAGCGCTTTGATCTCAACTTCACATAATTGCGAGCTATATGTTATTGAGTTTCCAACACCTTTTATTTGTGCCGTGGACTGTATAATAGGTTTATTAAGTATATCGCATAATCGTTGTGTAATAAAACATCTTTCGCTTCCGCAGTCTAGAAGTGCGCGTACGACGTGATGTTTGCCGTTTTGGTCAGCTACTTCTACAAGTGCCGTCGATAAAATGACTGGATGCACACTAGACGATATTGCGCATTGTAATTGATTGTCTACGTGTGCGTTATGCGCGTATGTACATTGATCGACATTCGCTATGGCGGAGCTAGGAGTGCTAGGACCGGGAACCGGCGTGTTATTCGCATCGATCGACACTGATGCGGCAGCGCCGACCAGTTGATCGTTATGTATCAAAGTGTTATGACGTTGATTGCATTTACGACAGCTACCGAATCGACACTGAGATAACGAATGTCCTGATCGCAAGCAATTAGGACACAAGTTATTGTTTTGTATGCATTTAAGTTTATCTGGTAAATTTAAATCGTTAAATGTTTGGCAAGTGTAAATAGGATGATTACTGTTGCAAACAATGCATGCGCGTGGTTGTTTATTGTGTTTATGTGGTGAATTTTGTGTATTGAGTGAAGTTGGTGACGCGTGGCAGTGTACTTTAGAGATAGGCAGTTGTTTAGGTTCCTTGTTACTGCCATGTGTAAACAACAACGTTTCCAACATGTCTGCCTTATTTTTGAGAAATGTAATTAAATGTTCCATCTTAATTACCGTAATCGAACTCTTAGACTCGTCTACACTTTTATCTGTGGTTATGGTGCCTCGGAACTGCTCCCACTCGCGTTCTGTGGTGCTATCTAGCTTGGAAACAACCATATAAATAATAAGCGTCTCCCAAGAATCGACCGGCTCATGAAGTAGCTTTAAAGCACGTAGGTTTTTTAAGATGGTATCAATTAACTTCCGGAGATGACTTGGAGATTCTTTGACTATGTTAGAAATCGAAAATAAGGCTTTGACATGGTTGTGAACTAACAATCGAGTATTATTATACCTATTGCAAATTAAATCCCATGCTACCGTATAATTGTTTGATGAAAATTCCAATGAATCTATTACTAGCGCTGCAATACCTTTCAACGAAGATTTTAAATAGTGGAATTTCTGTATTTCTGAAATATCATTACTGTTATGAACTAAAGAAATAAATGTGTCCCTATACTCTAGCCAGTGCTCATAGGACCCATCAAAGGTAGGCATCGGTAATCTAGGTAGTTTTACAGCATGTAACTTGGTATTATTAGTGCTAAGAACCTCATCAGTAGCAAACAAACCCTTAGCTTTAGCTATAATTGCGTAATATGAACTCTCAAAGCCTTCTCGCAATTCTAATTGTTCTAGAAGCTCATGATCGTCAACAGAGACTTCTATTTCGGTTTGAATGCTACTAAATTCTCTAAAAAATACTGAAGCTCCATCAATTCGCAATTTTAGCTCAGCGCGTTTACTTGAATTTGAAGCTATTTCTTGCGCGTTCAAACCACCAACATATTTTGTGAATACTGTTAACCTGCCCCTAATAATACCCCGTTTCTTAGTTAGTTCGCGAAAAGGTTCATCTTTTTTTGAACCTGCACTTTTTGGAGATTTTAATTCGGGAATATGTAATTTATCAGTACTCATTTTGGTGAACAATGAAAGAAAACTGAGTACTTACAGTTGCACGATAGGTAGTACTCGTAAATCTCGACGTGTAGAAAATTTCGCGTAATTTGCAAATCGCAACAAAATGGTTGCCCGTTTTAACCTTGATGTTACCGAGGTTGCACTTAATTTTTGTGGACACGGAATTAGCACAGGTAGGCAATGAGGATAGGTAGGAAACTGGCTGATAACTCACTGAAATACACTGAATGCAAAGCTGATCACTCCATCCATGCACTTATGTCGCAATATCGCATAGATCGCTTCTTTGTTCGTCACTGATCCGCCCTTTGTCGTAGCAGATGTGGAATCTTCTTCACGTTATCTGGCTTCGAAGGTCCAAATGTTGCAGAAGAGGAGGCTTGCTTTAAATGATGTAGACTTCAGTGATATTAGAACTTGGCGTTTAATAAAAATATCGAAAGAATTTGCCGTGATACAAAATTTAGAGGTACAATGTCCGTTGCGCAGGTTTAATTTTATAAAGTAAAATCAGTAGTAGTGGGGGACGACCAATCACGTGAGAGCCGTGTTTTCGAGGACAGCTACGAGCGTCGACAGTACTTGTTGAACTACAATAAAATCCAGAAACAAAATCTCAATAAAACTCACAGCTCTTCAACATGAAACCATGCTCTTTAAAGATATAATAAAGTCAAAACAGTAACATCACATGTCCATGAGTAATTATAAAAATTCGTTCCTTGAAATATGGTAAAAGATTATACCTTTTTGATTTCTTTTATTTTTTTCTCGAACGACGCGTGACCACGCACTAAGTCTGTTTTTTTACGATTGATGAGTAGGGGAGAGACCTTGTGTCATGAAGAAGGTGTGCTCAGATGCATCATTTTGAAATAGTAAAGGGTATTCGCTTTGCCTGGGCTATTCATTATGCCCGGACTTCCCCTACAGAAATGTTTTAATTCTTAATAAAGCTCCTAAAAATATGAGCGATAGCTCATCGATGCCGAATGATAACGTCTAGAAAAATGTATCCCGAGGATTTATTAGCACATAAAAAATTGCAATTGTTAAAAAAACATGATATTTAATTTTTCGTTAATAACTGAATAACTATTAATATTTAAGAATGTTTGATAATCTTGTTACGTATATACCGGATGTTTTTTTTATCGTTCGGAAAAAATAAGGTATAACTAGAAACCTTTGGCATAGTTACTTTGTTTTTTTTTTTTTTGTTAACGCTGAATTAGATCAGTCTACCAATAAACACTACATATTTATGGTCGGTTACTACCCATACTAAAACATTTAAATGTAGAATTTGAGATAAATAAGCAAAAATCAGGAAATTCTAACCCATCAATACCCAACACT
This sequence comes from Polyploca ridens, assembly GCA_951394255.1. Taxonomy (NCBI): domain Eukaryota; kingdom Metazoa; phylum Arthropoda; class Insecta; order Lepidoptera; family Drepanidae; genus Polyploca; species Polyploca ridens. The sequence goes on along the minus strand of OX596256.1, from coordinate 7,166,072 downwards.
ACGCTCGAACAATTTATCAATGAAATATTTTTCTTATTTACGGATATACTGAACTCGCTTAAACTTGATTGTATGTACGGGTATAGCTTCTACTCCATGTACAGAACATATCATAATTTTTCCCGAACGGTAATAAATGTCATTCGGTATTAGTACCTACATAAGAAGGGTTCCACGAAGCCAATTAATTTTAGGTAATATTATTTTTACTTTTATGTCGTCATTTATGATACGGAGATTGGAAAAATAATAATTAATTAACAATAATTAAATAATAATTAAATAACTTTTTGAAAAATTTACTTAAATAACATTTTCCAACGGTGATTTATTCTTTCAAGTGTCTGGATGGTACCATAATTAATTCAAATGTTTAAATGTTTGTTACTATAAAAAATACATTGTATGTGGTACACCAGTTTGAGTGGCAGTGCGCCCATCATAGAGGTGGCGCCCATGTCGTAACGACTGGGTGGAGACCTATTTTCGGTGTTGAATTACAACTATAAATAATGGAGATAGAGCTCCGGGAGTGAGTTCCTTTTTTATAGGAGATTTCCTCTTCTTAAAGGGAAGGTTGAACAATATATATAGATGATTCAGTGATTAGCGACAGTAGAAGTTCATTTGGCACATTTTGGTATGAATGTTTTTTGTATAATATGAGCCATATTTGAACGTTTCTCATGGTTTGTCTACAAACCGTAAAACTTACTATTTTGGGAAATGTACAAAAATGTTTAATCTTAAACAAAAAGTATCAATTCTACAATATGCTAAATTAACTACTATGGTCGCGAATCACCAATATCGATCCATATTGTTCTACGACGCTCGTGGTGTAGCATGATAAGCCGTTCTTAATAGATCGGCAAAGTTAAGCTACGCCTGTCGTGGTCGGTATCTGGCTGGGTGACCGCCTAGTGGTATTTCAAATCGAGCATTTCCGTGCTTCGGAAGGCAGGTAAAGTCCTTGGTCCCGGTTATCACTTAGTTGTGATAGTCGTTAAGCTAGTTGGATGCCTCCTAGGCGGCTTGAAAAATTCCAACAGTAGGTTGACCACTAGCCTACCTCCACCGATCCGCAGTGGGCATGCGTGGTGGAGTATTGCCCATTCCCTTTCACCTTCAATTGTGAAAGGAGGCCTGTGCTCAGCAGTGGGACATTATAGGATGATGATGATGATGATGATGATGATTGTTCTACGAAGGTAAAAAAAAAACTCGAATAAATTCAAATTTCCCGCCTCGTTACTGATGTATAATCTCAAGAATCTTTTATCTTTCTTAAATATTAATAGTTTTTCAGATATTAAAGAAACTAAATAAAATCTTTTTTCATCTTTATTTGTTAATAACAATTGCAATTATTTGCGTGCTAATAAATCCTCGAGATACATTTTTCTAGACGTCATTCCGCAACGAATGAGCTATCGCTCATATTTTTAGGAGCTTTATCAAGAAATAACATGTTTTTGAACTTGTTGACTAGCTATAAATCAGTAGAGGTCGGTTGTATACCTACATATTTTATCTCATCTCGTTGGCTTTACTTTAGTTGTTCCGTAATTTTGATTCTAAAGTAATTTCTTGGAAATAGTGTTTTTATATCAAAATACCTACCACTCTCGGTTACCAAAATGAAGAAAACTCAAATAAGACAATGCTGTATGGTGCAGACCATTGCCTGCCTTTTGGCGAATATGAAAAACAACACCAATCTGACAGATGGCAGCAAAGTTGAGTTGACACCATGATCCTTGGGGTACATTCCGAAATGGATAATATCGATCACAGCGATTACAGCAATAATTTGCGTACCGAATTAGATATCATGCTTATGACAGCTGAGAACTCAACAATTCGGAACGCCCGTTATCGCGTTCATAGTATTCAAAACAATGTGGCAAGTCCCTTAGGGGGACGCCAACAGATAGGTAGGTAGGGTTCGATTAAATGAAACAATGGAAATTAGTCCAATGAAACATTTAATTGCCTAAAATTCTGTGGCCGCCTCACGTCCAGATTTCACAGGGGGTACAGTTTTTAACAGGGGGAACACTGGCCTGAACTAAGGTAGAAGTAGCAGCTTCAGTTTTCGCTTCGGTCTGGTCCAGCTCCCAGGATGTCAGCGGGAGTAGGTAGTCCAGGCAGGCAGTACAGGAGGTAGGTCCCTCAGCGTTCCACAGCTAGTTATCAAGCTGCATAGGTAGATGCAAGGTAGGCGTAAATGTAGACGTAAATCCCTAGCGGGATTCCACGTGATATTAAACTAGATACAAAATTCGAAGCAAGTGACGCAGCCGTCACCTGTGAAGTCTCAAAGCGCACTGGCCGTGGAGAATTCTCGAACTGAACGACTGGGCGTTGGCCGCCGCGCCGGCGCAGCTCGCAAACCCGTTAGATTTGTTAGGGATGCGTAGGTGCGGGAACCATCATCATTAATACGTACTTGTAGATTCCGTACAATAATATTTATTAAGTATTTAGATTTTTAGGTTTTATTAGTTTAATAGGTTATATTTAATTATGTTTTAGAATAAGTTGTAAATATTATTTTAATTTAAGTGTAATTAAGTTTTATTAAAGGTTTTCTAACTATACTTATATTTATTTATGTAACTTGCAAGTGCAACGTTACAGTACCCCGCCAAAAAACGAAGGATTTTGCATACTAGACTGCAAAATCCGACTACTACCTATTATTTCATACTAAACTTATCATTACTCACAGACTACATTCTATACTTCACGCATCATACCATCTTCTTTCATAACATCATCAAATCTTACTATTAATGACTTGAGATCCTTACAAACAGAGTATAATTAGTAAATTTTAAGTTATACTCAAACAATAAGTTAGGTGTACTAAAATACTTATGTTTCTTTAGTACACTACAGTTTAGGTAATAGTTTTAATCTAATTTTAAGGCTAGTATATAGGTTTTATTTTATTCTTTATAGTTAATAAGTTTCATATCTTTGATATGCCAGGAACCTAGTAGTTTTCCAGACATATCTGCTAATTCATAGACCAGAGGAGACTTTTTATCAATGATTTTACATTTTATGAATTTAGGAGCTAATTTTTTATTAAAATACTTGTCTTTATCACTTTGATAAAAAGTCCTTTTCCAGATAACGTCACCAATATTAAATTCAGCAGGTCTTCTGCGTAAATTATATTGTTGACAATTCCTACTATGAGCCTGTAGTAGTAGTGATTGTACTTTATTAAAGATACTAGAAAGCACACCAATATTCTCAGCGTAGGAATCTCGAGGTTGAAAGATGACGTCGTTATCGTTCTCAGTATCGATATAATGTGAACCACAAGTAACTAATTCACGCCCGTACACTAGAAAGGAAGGAGTGTAGCCTGTTACCTCGTTTACAGAACTATTCACAGCGAATTGGATTTTTGGTACAAGTTGATCCCAAATACGTTGATCGTTAGAAATAAATGTGGAGATAGCAGTCATAACAGTCTTATTGTAGCGTTCAACTGTATTAACATGAGGTGAATACTTAGGAGTGAAGTGTAATTTAGGTACTTTATATTTTTCGAACATCTGTTTTAACGTAGCACTTATAAATTGTTTACCGTTATCAAGTATTACAGTAGAAGGAATGCCATGTATTAGAAATACTTGTTCTTCTAAGATCTTAGTAACAATTTCTGCAGTCGCGCGCTTGATTGGAAATAATAAGCAATACTTACTAAAACAACAAGTCACGACTAAGATGTAGCAGTTTAGTTTTCTAGTAGGCGGTAGAGGTCCTACTAAATCTATGCTTATAGTTTGAAAAGGTCTCGAACAGTGTTTGGGCCGACCCATTTCACCTAAGGCAGCGTGGTTTTGGTGTTTATGTGATATACAGGTATCACAGGATGTTACAGCTGTTACTACGTTAGCGTGCATACCAGGCCAGTAGTACCTAAGACTGATGCGCTTATAAGTTTTAAAAATACCAAAATGACCAGCGGTTGGTTCAGAATGGTTTTCAGATATAATTTTTGTTCTATATTCTGCAGGAACAACTTCTTTCCACTCGAACTCTTTATTTAGAGGATGATGAGTTTTCATGAAGCGAAATAAACGATTATTCTTGACTAAGTAGTTTGGAAAAGAGGTAGGAGAATTTTGAGAACCATTGTATATGTTTAGATACCATTGATCATTTGTAGTTAATGTAGTGTTTAGATTATTATCAATGGCTGAAATTTGGCAAACGCGAGACAAAGCATCCGGTATAATATTATCAACACCTCGACGGTGTTTCATTTCAAAGTTAAATGCAGATAGACGAACACCCCATCTAGCTAAGCGTCCAGTAGGGTTATTTAGATTAAGAAACCACTTGAGTGCTGAATGGTCTGTATAGACAGTAAACTTAGTACCATTATCGAGATAGCATCTCCAGTGTTCCAAAGCCACCAAGACAGCAAGAGCCTCTCTCTCAGTGATGCTATAGTTTTTCTCTGGACCTGTCAAGGTTCTACTAGTGTAGGCGATAGGATGTTCAACTCCGTCAATAGTCTGCGTTAGTAATCCTCCAACACCATAGTCACTAGCGTCAGTGTGTACTTCGAACGGTAGGTCAAAGTTAGGGCATGATAGGATTGGGGCAGATACAAGAAGTTCTTTGAGTTTAGTGAAAGACTCCTCAGCTTCAGTAGTCCAAAGAAAAGGATTAGATTTTTTATTAGTAGAAGTTAGCTTATTCAAAGGACCAGCAATAGAGCTAAATTTAGGGACAAATTTACGGTACCAAGAAGCAATTCCTAGAAATCTTTTTACTTCTTTTTTATTTGTAGGAGTAGGGTAATTTAAAATGGTGTCAATTTTATTAGGATCGACGTGAAGACCTTTAGAATCAACAACATAGCCTAGATATTTAAGTTCCGTACGGAAAAATACGGATTTTTCGTAGTTAATAGTCAGATTAGCCATTGTTAGTTTCTTAATTACTTTTAAAAGCAGGGAAATGTGATTTTCGAATTGAGCCGAGCATATGATGATATCATCGATGTATACAAAGACTGAGTTTTCAAATTCAGGCCCATAGAAAAGAGTATCAACAAGTCTTTGTTGAGTAGCGGGAGAATTTGTCAATCCGAAGGGCATAGTCACAAATCTAAAGGTGCCACGATGAGGAATATAGAATGCAGTTTTATTCCGATCATTCTCAGAAATAGGCACTTGCCAGTAGGCCTTAGATAGGTCTATGCTACTTAGGTATTTAGCATTTTTTAGGTTATCTAGAATTTCTGAAATATAAGGTAATTTATATGCGTCTTTTTTCGTAACAGAATTTAGCTTACGACTGTCTAGACAGAATCTGAGCTTGCCATCCTTCTTAGGAGTTAATAATACAGGTGAAGACCATGGACTCTCACATTCCTCAACGACACCCAGCGACAGCATCTCGTCTAGTTGTTCAGATAAGATACGTTGTTTTTCAGGCGAAACGCGATAGTATCTTTGCCGAATAGGTAAGGCATCGCCAGTATCAATAGTATGTGATACTAAGTTAGTTCTACCTAAACCACGTTTTTCAGTTGAGATATTTTTAAACTGTTCTATAATGTTATCAGCAGTAACTCGCTGACATTCAGTTAGTTCATTATAGGACTGTAGTATACTTTTAGCATCAGTTACAGTAGTCACATCACCATCATAACTAGTAGCATCGTGCAGAGATATAGAATTTGAAAATTTAGGAAATAGATTAAATTTTGTCCAAAAATCAATGCCTAGAATTAAATTTGATTTAACAGTCGGAACAACGTATGCTTTTAGTAAGTGAAATTGGTTTTCAAAAGTAACTGGAAGATTAATGTATCCTATAGAAACCATACTTTGTCCACCAGCAGCAGTAAAAGTTCTCACAACATCGTTATTAATGACTGTATGACCTAGTGAAATTAAATTTAGATGAGCATTATTACCTAGAATAGTTACTGTAGAACCAGAATCGAGTAAACCGCAGAGGTTTTTGTCGCCTACTTGGATAGCCGCGTAAGGACGAACATCATCAATAGGTTTTTTATCGAAGATTGTTGTAATGAAATAACTAGAAAAGAAAATTTTAATAGTTGAAAGCCAGGCTTTCCAATCCTTTTCATCAAAATTTTTAGTTTTAGTAGAATCAGTAGTTTTAGTTAAGTTTTTTACCTCATTTATATTACAGCAATCTTCAGTAGCTAGTTTTTTGAATTAGATTGAGATTTACATTTAGGACATTCAGGGTAAGTGACATTCATTGTTCCACATTTAAAGCAAATGGGGAACCTATCAGCTTTACATTGCTTCAAAGAGTGCTCAGAGTTACGGCAGCGAGGGCAGAAAACATTTTTAGTATTAGAATTAGAAGAAGCAATAGCAGCTACACCTGAATAATTAGTATTATTTGTTGGTTGATTTTTATAGTTATATTTCTTGTTGTAAAAATTACTATTAGATTTATTAGAATTGTAACTATTGTATCTATTTTGATTATATGTATTAGATCTGCTAGTACTAGGTTCAGACGTTTTTGAAAATGCTAGATCAGGAGCTAACGTATCAGTAGACACTCTAGGAGGTTCTTTAAATTGAGAAGTCAAAGACTGAATTTTTTCAAAGTTCTTACAAATGGTTCTTAAATTATCGATAGAATTGATAGTTGAAGAATTAGAAGCTAGTACGCTAGAGTAACACGGTCTAATATTGTGCATTAAGATGTCTAATTTCTCTTGTTCAGAAATCTTTTTAGTTAGCCTGGAAAATAATTCAGACATTTTAGCAAAATATATAGTAATATTTTCAGAATCACCCTGTGTTCTGTTTCGTATCTCAGACAATAGCCGGTAGTCGAAATCAAAATGACTAAAATCCTCAATCAGTAAAGAAATTAACTCATCCCAAGTAGTAACACTGTCTTTAATACTACGAAACCAATGTAACGCATCGTCCGTGAATATTTCCGTAGCATAGTTCATTAATTTAGAAGGCGATATGTTTCTAGCAGTACTACACTCGTTCACTCTCTGGACAAATGCATGTACACACGTTTTGCCGTTAAATTTTATTTTTTGTATATCATTTAAATGCGAGCGGTCACAATGTATCGTTACGTTTTGTACAGAGTCTAGCGACGACGATGTCTGTTCAACGTCTACAACAGGCTCACAGCTAGGAATCGGATTAGCCGATTTATTAATAGTAAAAATTTTATTAATCAAGTTCGTAACATTTTTCGACAAAGCCCTCACTCTTTCTAAATGTTTAGAGTCCGTGCAATCTATTCTTTTTAGACGGTGATATAGATGATTACCCAACGCTCTAGTGCGTTCAAAGAGATTTGAATCGTACTTCTCCTCTAACGATTTAACTCGCGATGTAAATTCACTTAAGGAAGTGCTAACGCCAGAAATATCAATATCCGGATCGATTCCAGATTCACAAATATCAGAAGTAGGTATAAGCGGTGTTAATTTATTTATTTGTTTACGTAATCCAAGTACGGTTGATGCAGGTTCCTCGCCTCTAATGAGTACTTCGTAGGTTAATTCGTTTTTGTTTAGCAAAAAGAATTTAATAGTATGAGTTCCCATGATTAACTAGACGATTTACTTAAGTAGTTAATGAATATAATGAGAAATGAATGATTGGTGTTCTTTACAAGATGAGAAAATAAGCTTATCTACGATTAGGTGATGGTCAAAGCAAATAAAATTAAAATTGAAATGTTTTTTTTTTTTTTTTTTTTTTTTTGAATGAATGAAAATGAAATGAAAACGAAAAGATGAAAGAAACGAAAAGGTATGAAATGAATGAATTTAGGTATGCGAACTGTTACGTATAACAAACAATAGATTTAATTTTACAATTTAGTTTTAGCATATATTAATTATTATCAGTAGGTAGGTACTAATAATAACGGTTTAGAATATTCAAATAGTTACTATATAACAAAATTACTCAATCATTAACACAATTAGTAGGAAGATACTAATACGTAGCAGTTAACAATGATAGGTAATGAAAAATGAGAAAAGAAAAAATCAGGGTAAGCGGTCACATAAAAAAATAAAATAAGATAGTACGTACCAGTTCGCTATTCTGCAATGTCACCTTCACGTTCACAGTACAATATGTAGGTAGATAGATGATTGTACTAGCTGCTGACTTCTGGAATAATCTAGACGTGAATAGGCCACTAGAAACACACGTAAAGAGCGCCACTGTGGCAAGTCCCTTAGGGGGACGCCAACAGATAGGTAGGTAGGGTTCGATTAAATGAAACAATGGAAATTAGTCCAATGAAACATTTAATTGCCTAAAATTCTGTGGCCGCCTCACGTCCAGATTTCACAGGGGGTACAGTTTTTAACAGGGGAAACACTGGCCTGAACTAAGGTAGAAGTAGCAGCTTCAGTTTTCGCTTCGGTCTGGTCCAGCTCCCAGGATGTCAGCGGGAGTAGGTAGTCCAGGCAGGCAGTACAGGAGGTAGGTCCCTCAGCGTTCCACAGCTAGTTATCAAGCTGCATAGGTAGATGCAAGGTAGGCGTAAATGTAGACGTAAATCCCTAGCGGGATTCCACGTGATATTAAACTAGATACAAAATTCGAAGCAAGTGACGCAGCCGTCACCTGTGAAGTCTCAAAGCGCACTGGCCGTGGAGAATTCTCGAACTGAACGACTGGGCGTTGGCCGCCGCGCCGGCGCAGCTCGCAAACCCGTTAGATTTGTTAGGGATGCGTAGGTGCGGGAACCATCATCATTAATACGTACTTGTAGATTCCGTACAATAATATTTATTAAGTATTTAGATTTTTAGGTTTTATTAGTTTAATAGGTTATATTTAATTATGTTTTAGAATAAGTTGTAAATATTATTTTAATTTAAGTGTAATTAAGTTTTATTAAAGGTTTTCTAACTATACTTATATTTATTTATGTAACTTGCAAGTGCAACGTTACTTTTTAACAAAAAAATAAACCGCCTTCAAAGTACACTAAAAAGTATAAAATAACTCTTATCTGACACTGTTTTGAAGTCAGCGAAATATTTTCTATAGAACACGTCATGCGATTTCGCTCACTTCAAAACAGTGTCAGATAAGAGTTATTTTATACTTTTTAGTGTACTTTGAAGGCGGTTTATTTTTTTGTTAAAAAGTTAATTTATTTTAGAATTTTTTAGTTTAATTATATACTGAATACTCGCGGCTGATTTTCTGTAATTTTTTTAAGAGTTCTGTTGTAAATCGCATGACGTGTTCTATAGAAAATATTTCGCTGACTTCAAAACAGTGTCAGATAAGAGTTATTTTATACTTTTTAGTGTACTTTGAAGGCGGTTTATTTTTTTGTTAAAAAGTTAATTTTTATTTTTCTCGTATAAAATCATAAAAAGTATCTTTGCCAAATAGAAAACCAAGAATCTTATTAGATTTTTGCCGTCACTTTTGACAGCGCTCACGGTGATATCAGTTTAGAGCATGGTCGGTGTGAGCGCAATATGGCGGATGTTATGACGTCATCTATAGAGGTGTGTAACTCATCAAAAATACGCGAGCTGCATCACAGCTCACGGCTCAGGTGTGTGAGCTGGTTCAATGACTCAGCTCACAGATCAGCTCAATTTGTACCTATAGTCCACGATACGTGCGCACGCTCACTGCGTACCGCGCGTCGAATCGAGTTGACTGAGCTGCCGCGGTTCGTTTGATTCTGCCGAGCGGCTCTTTTCATACTTTAGAGTTGGAATTGTCTTTTTATATTATCTGTATATGTTACATATTTATTAATTGAATTAAAATTATTTATATGTTTTAGAACGAAATCATAATTCGTAGATTAGAATCACAAGAATAATCTATGGAGGGAGTCGCAGATACAATAGGAGTTGGATTGAGCCGTGAGCTAGTCATTTTGTTGTTGAGCTGTAGCTCAACGGCTCAAACTCGTGTGATCTGATTCATTGAGCTGGTTCAGAGCTGAGTTACACACCTTTAGTCATCTATGACGTTTCAGGGGACATCGTGAAGACGTGAACGCGCTCACGGTAATATGGAACGGGTTTAAGCACGCTCAAATCGATTACAGCGATTACAGCGGTAATTCGGAATGCAGCCCAAGAGTTGACATTTTGTTTTTGATAATCGTTCTTGTTTTGCTTGAATTTGATTGATAACAAAATTGCTTGCTACCTATATCATTGGAATGATCCAAACTTAAAAGCTTGTGAAATGATACAGTAAATCGCTCGTAGATTTTCGTTATACTTCCTGGCGATATAAATATAACATGGATAAATTAACTGTTATATCAGGTACACTGTTTATGGCTGCTGATGTTTTTGCTATAGTCAGCCTTGCTATGCCAGATTGGATAATAACAGATGTTGGAGGTAATATATGTACTAATATAATGGCATGTATGAGTTGTGCCATATCTTGGTATAACTCAGTACAACTTATCATGGTCATAATTTAAATTTGAACATAAGTATGATTGGATGGAAACATTCAATTGTTGGCACCCTACAATGTTTTATTTGTTCCAGGTGATACTCGCTTGGGGCTAATGTGGTCCTGTATGACTCTGTACAATAGACCTCAAGTTTGTTTCACACCAGATCTTCAACCAGAATGGTTATTAGCTCTCATCTGTATCTTCATGGGATGTATTTGCATTACAACTACTGTGATACTATTAGCATCAAGCCACTTCGATAGAAATGTTATCCCATATGCACGCTGGGTAGGATTTGCTGCAAGTAAGTTGCACCCTTACTAATATAAAAGTCAAAGAGAATCTGTTTGTTGCATTTTATAGCTAATGTATTCAATTGAAACAAATGGGCAGGGTTCCTTGGAGGCTGCAAAGAGATGTAAAAACTTCTTTCTTGGAAATTCCATACCATGAAGATAGATTGGTCATCATAATATCCATAAATATATCTGTTATGATACATCTTAAGGTATGGGACCTTGGGAGCCAAAGGGTGCAAACGGGAATCTTTTACTGAGCTATATATCTATTACCCATGAATATTTAGTTAAAATTTTCATAGTTTCACTTTTTGTGTGAGTCTAACTCGCACTGATTCGGTTTTTTATTACTTAACTACCTACTGAAACAAAGTTGAGCCAAAATGGCAGATCTAGCTTGTATATTTAATAAATTACAGCTAAGTATTATATTTATTGTTTCAGTGGTTGTGTTTTGCTTGGCTGCAGTAATATTCCCAATGGGATTCCACGTAGATGAGATTGGTGGCCAGCCGTACCAACTGCCTAACAGCCATCAAGTTGGAATATCTTACATACTATTTGTTCTTTCATTATGGATCACTGTTATTTCTGAATTGTTCGCTGGAAAAGTTTGTTTACCACATTTCTAAATATTTATTTTGTTTGCCTTTGATAGAGATCTGTAGTCAATGATTTATTTACAACATTCCAATATTTATAAGTATTAAAATGTCAACATGCTGAGTTTGATAGTTTTTAAGAGTTGGTTCAAACCAGAAGGACAAAATACATACATATGCACAAAGATCAAGTATTTTTCATAAAGTAATAATTGTCAAAGATGCTTGAGCAGATTATCATTCTGTCTGAACCAATCGAAAACCCAAACTCAAGGCATTCACTAGGTAAAAATTCAAAATATATTGGGGTTAATATAAAATAATCATGACTTATAAATTAATAATAAGAGGTTGGTAGTTGTTAAGTATAATTAAATTTTATTGATGTATCTGTTTATTGAGCTACCTATGTTATATTGTTTAGTTAGGTATATTGTAAGTCTAATTTGTTGATACTATTTCAATGGCAGTTCATACCTTTGTTAAAGGCCTATTTTGATAGACAGTATCTGCTGTGTTTAGGGAAAATATAAATGGATGAATTTTCACGGAAAGCACATAGCATTTTGTTATTTGACACCTGCAGCGGCAGCGAATGCCGCCTATATCTAAAATGGCTTTATGGAATATTAAGTTCATAGTGTTACAATTTAATCATAGATACCTAAGTAAGACTATATGTTTTGAAAAAAAAGTTTACGAAATCTCTTACTACCATCGAAATATTATTTATAGCAACTAGAATAAAGGTTACAGCTCTTAAAACGGCTGAAGAAGTAAGACAACACATTCTCTAGTGTCGCTATTTCAGTTTCAGTACGGTCCAACTACAGCCAACGTGAAGGAACGTTTAAATCCTACAGTACCTACCTATGTGTTTAAAAATTGCAAAAACGCAACAACAGTAAGGTTTTGGAAGGAGGGTGTTTCTTGCCATAAGTACACACGGCACACATCAAGCTATACATTTCCAGTATAAGCTGATCTCGCATTTTATAGGATTTCCCTGCAATGAGAGGTCAGCTTATATTGGAAAAGTATAGCTTGATCTGTAGCCGTGCGTACAAGTCAGTTTCTGTTTTAGAGTAGATACCTAAATAGTATAAAAAGATTAAAACATATATACCTAAATAAAATTATTTAATAATAATTTAAGCATTCTTAATTTAATCGAATAAAACAGTTTTTAGTGCGCCAAGAATATTGTACACATTCTTGATGAATTGTATCTCCTACATCATAAATAAATTTTCCAAAACAAGAAATCAAATTCAAAAATATGTGTTTTTTCCTTCGCAAGTTTGTTGAAAAACGTCGTATAACACGCGTGTGCATTGATCATTACACTCTCGACTCCCTTATCTCTTAATAGAAGAAAAAAGAAGAAGAAATAATTTTTATTTGCCCACCATAGGTATATTATATCTAAGTTACAAATAATTTATTGAAAATTAAATAAAAAAATAACAATATAATACCGCCTCGTGTGTTATGACGAACTTTGCGCACTTGCTTTTTTATATTAGCGTGGGGAAATCCTCATACGATACACGACCGCCCTGGGGGGAGCTGCCAGGTTATGCCGAACATTAACCGGCTAAAATCCCACGGTGGTCGACACCTGCGCGACCACGGGGGCGGGCTCTCGTGCAGATCGCGTACCTGCTCGCCCCTCCACGCGCGGCGCTGTGTTAGCCCGTTCCGAGGGAAGTGTGATACGTCCCCCCAGCACCCTCGCGGTGCTATCATTGTGGTCACGATGAATCGTGACCACAATGACCAATCGTTCTCCTCGGGGCCGCTTCTGGGCGTTCAGGGCAGGACAGGGCACGAGACGGAGACGAGGCCGCCACGAGGCACGGCCGCGCCTCGGCGGCGTTGTCTCCAGGCGGGATCGGCCCTCTCCCTATCCCGCTCAGCAGCCTCCTTCTGGACTATTACGGTCTCACAGAAGGAGGTTACGGCCCTCTACGCCGTATCCCTGCTCAGCATCGCCGACACGACTGCTGGCAGGGAGAGTTTCCGACCAGGTTCCGCCGCTCGGATTCCCACGCCCGGCACACCGCGAGCGTGTGCGATGTGGAGTCCTGGCCGCTTCCACCATAATGGAAGCAAGCCGCCGTCGCCTCACATCCGATCCTACACTAATAATCACCGAAGAACCCATGCCCAATGAGTATCTGTGTAAGAGTCGTCCACCTTGTCGCTGCATCCAGGCCTCGAAGACCGGCAAGACTGCTCCGACAACGCGTTTGCGCACATGCCGCTCCACGCGGAGCCTTGCACGCCACGTTGCGAATGCGATAAGTTTCTCCTGCCGTCTGATCGCCTACACCACTCTGGCGGACGATGCGGGTCCGGTCATAAACCCTCGCATCCATGTTCGCCAGAATGTCTAGCGGCGGAAAGCGAGCCAAATAGTTGCCGCCTCAAAGGGTATTGTGCGATATCCCCGTACGATCCGTAGGGCCATCTTACGCTGGACGCTGTAGACTCGTTCTACAGCGTCGGATGGCCAGCCTCTTTGCCCATACAGGCGCCGCGTAAAGGGCTACGCACGACTCGGGTGGTTCCCTGCTCCTAGGCAGTTTGTGGAACCATAGCGCCTCGGTCTTGTGAGGCGCTATTTCTCCCCACGCTCGGAGAGATGTTTGGTCCCCTCGAAAGTATCCCCACTGGCGACCACCAACGTGTCGTCTGCATAGCAAACGACATTTACGCCAGCGGAGAGATTGACACGCAGAACCGCATCGTACGCTAGGTTCCACAGCAGCGGTCCCAACACCGACCCCTGTGGAACCCCACACGTGATATCCCTCCGGATTCTCCTACCGTCTTGGTCCATGTACAAGATGTACCTGTCATGCAAGTAGTCCTGGACTATGCCTTCGCAGGTAGGAGGGCACCTGATGATATGCCAGAGCCCCCATGATTGCGTCCCATGGCAGAGAGTTAAAGGCGTTGACGATATCGAAACTTATCGCCAACGCCACTCCACCCCGGGACACAGCCTGCTGGTGAGACGGTATGCAGAGGGAGAATCTGCAGGTCTGCCTTCCTTCTTCAAGAGGACCAAACTTGCCTCCTTCCAGGCCGCGGGGAACTTGGCATATCGGAGGCAGCTGTTGAACACCCATGGCCTGAGTTTACCCAGGACCATCTTATATGGGCACCCCCACGATTGCGCACGTGCTTGTTTTTTTTACTGTTTATAGGCCTGTGTTTGACCGCAATCGCACCATGGTAACTATGGTAAGTGATGATGCGGTCGAAGGTGGTAAGCACACAAAGCTTAGAAGGAGCTGGCTCTCCACTGCTTGACTAAGTAAACAATGTTCTTTGTTTGATTTTATGACTACCATTGATAGCATCGTTATTTAGGATTAAGTACGTTATTAAAAATTACAGTTTAAAAAAACTAAAAAAACACGCTTTAAAAAGCCCTGCACTAAAAAGTGTTAAATCTCTGTCTATCCCGTAAGGGCCTAAATGTAAGTATTTTTTTTTTGTAATTTAGTTCTATGTTTGAATGAAAAGCGTGTGGCGCTTTTCATTTTGTAATTTACGATATTTCTTCATGATAATGATAATGTTTAGAAATTCTATTGGGTTTCAAGGAAAAGCGCACCACGCTTTTCATTCAAAATCAAAAAATCAAAATCAAAAAGTCATTTATTCAGTTTAGGCCTTAGTAAGGCACTTATGAACGTTATGTACATACAGTTGAATTTACCACCGGTTCGGAATACACTTAAACTGAGAAGACTCCGGCAAGAAACTCAGCAAGGTTTTTTTTTTTGTGGAAGATCTTTTAATTTAATATTACAGCTTTTTTTCCCAAATACTTATACAATATATACATTATTATTTTATGCTTAATTCGTACAATTGTCACTTAGCCAGGGGGATGCAAGTGCAGAGAGAAGCTACTACAACCATATATTCTTGTCATCCATGTAATGAGCCACCTTATAGTAGGCTTTGTCAATTAACCTCTGCTTTATGAAATCTTTGAATTTATCATAAGACATTTTAGTAACTTCGAGTGGGATTTTGTTATAGAATTCAAACAAAGAACATAATTACAAAAAAAAAAAAGACGCTTCAATAACTCGGAATGTATTTTGATGAAAGGCACACAAACAGAATATGTTCTGGATAAACACATCGGATACTTTTTATCGGGTGAAACCGCAGAGCGCAATTAGTGTGAGATGCTTAATTATGTATATTTAAAAAAAGTTTTTTAATTAGTATTTTAGTTTCTTCTCATACAGACTACAACAACAAGAATAGGAAGTTTAAAATTTGTATAACATTTCTTTCAATAAAAATGTTATGAACCCCTGATAGTTCATTAACATTCTTAATCTCGTCACATGCCCTTACAGTCAGACCCTTACAGTTGATTAGTCACATGTCGATATGTATTCCTTGACATTTGTTCCCAGTAAAAGTACCGATAAAAAACGAGAAATTGGCATTATTATACAGATGTCCCAATACTCAACGTCAAGTGGGTACCGGGCGAAAGGCTTAGTCTATACCAGCTCAAGTAATTAAAAGAAAAATCCATGTCTCGTGGTTTAGTGATAAAAGCCATATTTTGAAAGAGTTGAAAATCTATACCTAGCTAGACCATATCTTTGGGCACTGTGATCACAAATTTCAAAATACATACTTAATATAGATAATTACACCCAGACTCAGGACATACAGACATGTTCATGCACACAAATGCATGTCCTGTGTGGAAATCTAACCCATGACCTACGGCGCGATAGGCGGAATCTTAACCAGAGGCAACCAACCGCGCCAGCTGGCCCGTCTAATAATTTTCTATATAATTACCCCCTAAAAAAGGGATGGTCTGGTTTAGTTATTGGCACGCGGATCGGAGATCGATCGACGGATAGGCAGCAATCCAGGATTGATTTTAATCTTGGATTGGAGATACATTATTAATTTCGGGCGTTATTCATAATCGATTTTTAACTAAATGAGTCTAATAGTGTGCCCCGTCTCACTCTTTCGATCACCAAATGTCATCTGTCAGATAAAGACTACGGAATTTTAGCTACCTATCAACGTTTGATAACTTTGTATAATTTTGCTTTAGTTTTTTCTTTCAAATGAAGAAAGAAACTTTCGGCATAGGGCCGACCGAGGGCCTTTCGACATTTAAGTATGATACTGTACCAAAGACCTATCCTAATATTATAAATGCGAAAGTGAGTTTGTTTCTTACACCTCCACTACTCAACGGATCATCATGAAATTTGGCATGCAGAAAGCCTATGGTATGGAGGACATAGGCTACTTTTTATCCCGGGAACGCGGGTGAAACGGCGGGGGACAGCTAGTTAACAATATTTTGCTCTAGATTTATTGCATGCTAAGGTACCACTATTTTTTGGTCTATGTTGACCGGACTATCTAAATGTTTAACTAGGTACTTTATATACATATACAAATTCAATGAATAGTAATTTACTACTTGTAAAATCAAATCATCAAGTTAAGATAAGCACCAGCTCGTACCTATATAAGTATTCACCCAGTTTCAAATTGAAAATGGCAATAAAGTTACGTAATAGCCCTACAGATATTGATTTTGAACGCTTGCCTATGAATGGGAAAATATAAACCAAAGAAAGACAAAATAAACAGACATCATTTATTAATACTAAATGACAATGTGTATGTACTGATTCTTTAATTGATAATAAAAAATGAAATAAAACTTGCAATAAGACAATAAAAAAATCACAATATTTACAGAAACATTTGTAGGTAAAAATAAGTTAACACTTAGTCCTTTTAGTAACATGTACAATAGTCCTCCCAAAGTTCTTTTAATCACTGTTTTAATGTTTGTATATAGATAATTAACTCCCAAACTTATGTAGCACATTTCTTCTTGGTATTTTATCCTCTTGACGCGAATGCTGGCTTCCGTCCAGGTATCTTCTTCTGCTGAATAACTTATTAATGTGATGACGTATTAGTTTCGCCGCCTCATCCTAGCAAAGCTGATCAAAATTAAGATGAGAACTATATGACTCATGATAACGATTCCGCTGAAGTGTTGCACCCCGTAGCCATGTGGTTGTTACATCACCACACAACAACATGCTACTATAACAGGACGGCTATCTAACAGAAAATGTTATATACTCGCTACAGCTGGGAGGCTGGCCTTGCAATCTATTTGTGTCTGATCGCAGCCAGTGTATACAAGAGGAAATTGATTTAAAAATTCAAAAGCCTTAGAACTCGACGCAAACGCCAACTCTCGAATGATGACGTCCACAGGAACATTCGGCCTGTAGCTGCACATATAAAAGTAATGTTAATATACACAACCAGATCAGCTGGCACATTTGGTACACAACAAAAATTGTCGAATGGTGTTGGACATGACATTATATGAATAATTTATAAAATGTATGAAAAAATAACTTCATTAGATTGTGTACCCACTGAATAAGATGATACTAACTGGGAATCAAACACATTCGCTTCGCTCCCGGCAAAAGTGCTTAATATTACTGAATTGAAAGCAATTCTGAAAAATTCGGAATCAAAATGTTCCATTTCATAATTTAGAAAGGAAAAGGGATGATTCCTGGGTAAAAAAAAATATTCTAATTAGTCCATCAGTTAGATAATCAAGATTTTTGCTGTACCAAATCATAAAAAAATTACAAAGATAAAGCGTGTCAAAGTTCGGCAGTGGGGGCTCGTTTCGTCAGTTTTGAGTAAAATGTGTACCACAACGGGATGTCACACAGCACTTCAATACACCATATCTTCGTATGTTTTTGTTTAATTGACAAAATAAAAAATACGTTTCAAATATTTTTTGATAATGTAAATGACGAACTAAATATGTAGTTTTTTTCAGGAATCTAGCCAATCCAGCTTTATACTTTCTACTATTACTCATTTTAAGGTCTGTATTGAAAGTGTGAAACAAGATCCCTAAAGCTAAGCCGTCAGTCTGTCGTGCTGTCACATATGTATGTATCCTAGTAACCGTCACAGGAATCTTTTTGAAATGTTCACCAATCATACAACGGCCTATCATGACTAAAAAGAAATTTACAAGCCAAAACCTGGAAGTCTAGAAAATTTATATTTTTGAACGTTTTTTGTCATAATCTTATAAGGCAAAACAAATTTGGTCTGATTGTAGTGTATACAATAACAGTTTAATAAAAAATAGGTAGGTAAAAATAAACTACGGTTTGTAAAAAAAAAACTATCCGGTACCTATATATTAGGTACTGGTTATGTAAGTCATTAGCAAGACCCAACCGTGCTTTAATAAGTAACAGAAGGATTTCAAAAAAATATTGGCAGGATTCAAAGGAACATAATATGAGTATTGAGCTATTGATGTCTTCATTAAAATAGCTTAGGAAAGTAAAATATTGTATTAATCAGTTTATGGAATAGATAGACGATACGTGCAGCCAATATAAGAAGAGAAAGTATCGCTGTTCAAGGTGAGCTAACACCACTCGAATCGAACACTTAGCTTCTCATTCCCTCTCACACTTATTTACTTTACGGTGTGATTAGCTTATTCCGATTTACAGTGTAGTAAGTCATTCGATTGATTTTGGTTATGTTTTATGGAACTCGCACAAACATACTGGTAATTCAATCGATACTCACTAGCAACTACCGTGAATATTTTGTAAGAAAATTGCATATAGTCAACAGTTATGGAATCACAGTATTTCATACAAAATGTATTACCGTGGTTGCTAGTGAGTATCGATTATGCTACCGTAGCGAGAGTAGGGGTACTGTATATTTATACGCTACGGAAGAAGGAAAAATAGTAAGCGCAGCAGCCACTACTCAGGGTCTGGGGCAGGTCAGGTTAGAGATGAATAAATAAATATGATACCTTTACCCCCTTATTAATAAATAAGGTTTAAGTCAGTCTTGTAACACCCAGGTATTAAGATAGCCCCAGCCCTTTTTGTTTATATGACATTAGAAAGTGACGGATATATTTAAAACCTAGGTATTACTATACTTGAATTACACCTTATTTATTAATAAGGCGGTTAGGGCCGATTTTTCCATCGTCAAATAATATATCTTTTATCCGAGGTATAAAATTAGCATTTAACAGATGTTAGAAAATCTGTCTAAGCAAATTTATTTCTCAAATAAAGTTAGCTGACGATAGAAAAATCGGCCTTTAGGAAACAAATTGATTATTGTAATAAATGAAGGCAATAAATTAATGGCAGTTTTTAAATATTTGTGTAGGGTTATCACCATTAGAGTATTAATAGTAGTAGCTAAATAAAGGACGTACGACTTAATGATGTATTTGAGGTATTGTTTTCGCTCTCTCTCCACAAACCAGTCCATGAGGTAACCTGCCATTAATGGTGCAGTTTTATATAGTATGAAAAACTTATGCAAATTTCCAGTGGCCCAAGCACATCTTGTTTCTAGGGCATGTTTGATACATTCATGCTCTCTATCATCATTTGAAAGAAACTGAAAGATGGTGGTTAAATCTGGAAAAAAAAAATTTTTTTACTTATAATAAATACCATGTAACAGTAACGCCCATAATTTCTCGGTAAGTAATTTTGGATTGTCATGCATGTTACTAAACACAAATAAGAAAAGGATAATAATTAATTACTAACCTAAAGTATTTTTTGTGAAAATATAATATAATATTCTGTATGCTGTGAATTCTGCCGAATTGATTCTACATTCTGGCAACTCACTATACAACATTTTAAGCTGAGTTTGACATTGGTTAAATTCCTCATGGTCACCCTTCTCTAAAGCTATCCTTGCATGTGTTTCATACACTTCTACTGTAAAACCATCACGAATTCCTTGGACCTAGAAAAAAAAAGGAGGATTCTTAGCATGTATATTCATCAACAACAAAGTACCTTGTCCCTACAGGGGTACATGCCTCCAAGGCTGACGAGGGGTGTATCTCTTAATCACCATTAGCTCAGCAATGTCTCACTGCTGAGCAAAGGCCTCCTTTCAAAATTAGGGTGAAAGGGCAGATACTCCACCACGCGTGCCCACTGCGGATCGGTGGCCTAGTACAGATCAGTTAACGAAAGCTGGCACGTTCACAGTAGGTACTCACACATAATGCAATTTCACGAAAGAGTATGTTTTATTACATTTAATTAGTAGTAGTAAAAGCAAAATAATAACCGTCTCTTTCATACTCATAAGCTTGACCACGCGCGAGAGAGACGGGCAGACTTTTCATGATGAGCCTGCAGTGCGACGTCACGCCGCGCGTTTATTCACCGATAATATACAAGTGCAAAGTTTAAAGGTATTGAACGTGCCAGCTTTAGTTAACCGACCTGTAGGCCGCCAACTAGCTTAACGTCTATCACAATTAAGTGATACCCGGGACCAACGTCTTAACGTGCCTTCCGAAGCTTCCGATTTGAAATATCACTAGGTGGTTACCCATCCAGTACCACGACACGGTGGTAGCTTAACTTTGAAGTTTGATTAAGAACGGCTAATCATGCTGCACGAGCGCTCCATATCTCTTAATAAGCGACGCTATCACAATATTTCAATTGTTTACACTTTTCATTTACAATCAAAATTTGGTTTTGAGGCATTCAATGACTCGTAATTTTGCAAGGAAATGTCTTAAGAGCAGTCATCACGCTATACTTTTCATACAAAAACTCTGTACTTATTATGAACAAATTAGTATCTTGTGCACTATATCTAGCCGTGTATCTAAGCGAAGTAAAAAAAAGTGTGAAACAAATTCAGTAAAAGCCTCCGAAAAACAGCGTTTTTGCACATATTTTACCTGAACTTTGGGTCAAACATTACGTTGGATGAAAGTACAAGCTTTTAGGCTATGCGTGCGTTGAAGTTGCGTTGGCCATGAAGGGCCCACTTAACACCGTTTACTAAGCATTAAAAAAGAACTGTGCTTAAATAGCTTACCGTTAAATCTTGCCTGATGGACTTGAGCTGATCACAGGCATATCGATAATCTTGTTTATCTATCCATCTTTCCTTTACATTTTTGAGAGAAGTTCTTAGCACCGGCACAGGTCGAACCTCACATGCTTCAGGTGCCTTTGTTAACCTAAGGAATGATTTCTCAATATCTAGGCAAGTGCCTACAATGTGCACATTATTCAATTCATAATCTCCTTCATTATCCTGAATTATAGGTTTTCTTGCTGTTGGTTCTACCCTTTTGTTACCAGCTTGAAGTGAGCTGGCAATGGAAGGCACATTATGTGAACCTCCAAATCTTTCAGCTCTTTTTTGAAGTTTCTCAGCATTACCCTGTACATCCTCAACAATGAATTGATTGTATTGTGCTTTTTTCTTACTATTCTTAGAGTACTTATCTGGTTTCTTTTGGTCCAAAGAAAGCCTGTCTTTAACTTTCTGCCTTCCTTTATTCTTCGAACTCTTCTTATCTTCAATATCGTCACTAGAACTGGAAGAAGCACTGCAAATAAAAATACATTAATCAACTACCATCATACATATGAATTAATTGCATTGCCTCAATTCCTTTGGCTCTCACACATTCCTCGGATAAAAAGTAGGCCCACTCATTAGCTGGCTATCTGCATGCAGAATTTCAATGATACAGGTTCAGAGATTTAATTGTAACAAACAGACAGAGTTACTTTCACATTTATAATATTTGTGTGTAAATAGAATCCCATAAACGAATCAGCCAATATCTCTTAACCTTAAGAGTGATTTTGGAGTAGGGAAAATAAATATCCATCATTACATAAGCTAAAATCCTTTTTACTCCTAATATGAATAAACAAATAATTGTAATAAATTAAAAAATATTGAAATTCAATCTTTGTATTTTATAATCTTCGTTTGACCATGACAGTGTATTCTTCGGAGACAGCGCATCTTGAAAGACTCGCGGTAGGCTAAGATATTGGTAGATTGATAGACGTAGGCAGGTATCCAGCTAAGAACATCAGAATCCATACAACCCTATCGCTACACGTGCCGCGTTCAGGGCGAGCGGCGCAGGTGCGTTTGATCTAGCCGACTCGCCTAACAGAGTGGGAATATGAATTCTAGCGTCACGGCAATTTACCTCAAAATAGCCTACTTCGCTCAAGGAAGAGAAGTATCTGTTACAACTTTAATCTGTGCCTGAGTATTATAAATTATAACTACTTTATATCTGGGAATGTGGGTGAAATGGTGGGGGACAGCTATTAGTTAATATACAGACCTGAGTCTTTTCCTGATGGGACTCCTAGATTCTGATCTGCTCCTAGAATGGGGACGCCGCCTTCTTGGTGGTGAATTTCTGTGACCTCCAAAGCCTCGTCCGCTTGCACTTAACCTACTCTTAGGAATATCTGAAATACTCTCTGTTTTTTGATATAAGCTTAATGTACCACGTACTTGCTTTACAGACAAATTATTACGTTCACTGTGAACACTGGGAATTGGTTCTTCATCCCAATTCCTAGTCCATATTTCATCTTTGTTTGCAGCAGCTGTGATACGTCCCTTTAAGCATATATCAATTTGGTCACGGTCAAAACCAGATTTGCATTTTTCATAACACCTCTTTATATACCTCTCGAGGCTCTCAGGCCATGAGCCGGCTGTGGTAGGACATATTGAAGATGAATTAAAAAAGTTTGAAGAGCTGGTTTTTGTTGTAGAATCATCAAGTTCTAATTGTTCATTGATGTCATACTTGGGTTCTCCTGGAGGTTCAGGGATATCCTCAGTAGCCAAAGGAGGAGGAAGAGGCACATCCAAGGGTGGAGGAGGAGGCTTAGGAATGTCTGGTGGTGGTAGAGGTGGCAATGGTGGAGGGTGGTCTGGTAATGGAGGTTGTACAACGTCCAAACCGGTTTTATCTTCAAATGGTTGGTTTGCCTTCTTGCGTTTCTTTTTAGGCCCATTATTATTTAAAAGTAGAGGATTTTCATACAGTGGAATGGGAGCAGGTTTTCTAACATTATTTAGATTAAACCTTATAGGTGACTGATTAAAGAAAGGTCGATTTGAGTCAAGGGGAGACATTCCAAGCAATGGGGATGGTGGAGGTGGCTTAGAAAATTGGGAATGTACAAATTCATTCTTGTCCTTGTTGTGCTGAAATTGGTGGGGATTGTTAGAAAATCCATTGCCTTGGTTGAAATAGTGATTGTAATAAGGCGGGTACATGCCCCCCTGATATCCGTTGTATTGATTATAAACGCCATACATCCACGGGTTATGATTCGGCGGCATACCATTCATTGTTTGTATAGGAGGATCTTTAGAATTATTTTCAGCCATTTTATAAAGGCAAAACTTTACCTACTAAATTTTATTAGGTGACAAATTCTTCCTATGTTAGAGACCGAGACACGGCTGGGTCTCGAAGCGCAGTTTTTAGACTTACGATGACCATAAATTCAACAAAATGGCGACTCCGTGAATAATTTTTCTTTCTTCTCATCCAGTAGATAACCTCACTCCAAAGTTCCAAACAATACCTTTTTACATAAATCAAGAGGTAAGTAATGTAATAATTAAATAAGAAGTTTATAAATAGCACAAAACACTTTAACTGTTAAATCACACAAGACCAATTCATTGATAAAGGTGATGAATTTCTTTCCGTGACACAGCAACCAGTGTTGCCATCTCTTTTTGGATAAAAGGGCCAACTACCAGGGTGACCATCTCAAAAATGGTGAATCTGCCCGACACTAGCAAAAAATCTGCCAAACGTGACTCCAGAAAATGCCATCTTAATGCCTCCATCCTCCATCATGAACGGGAATGAATAAATTTGCAAAATCCAATGATCAAAATCCTTCTTCAATTTTGTTATTTGAGTAAGTACTGGTTTCTTGTAGCTGTGAGTAAGGTTTTAAGGGTTTTTCAAATAGGGCTAGATTACCCTTTTCACGCTAAACTGCAGAAAAGGGATTCTAGTACTGTAAAAAGGGCTAGATCTAGCTTACAAAAAGCTGTAGAAAACTGTAAATCTACAGCTTTTTTTTCAATTTGCACACATACTCTTAAGTTCAGTTTCATCTTTATTTTAAAAATTGTACATATTATTATTAAATCTCTTTATATGGTCATTGGTAGCATTATATTGAACTCGAAACAATTTTTAATTTCTGATTTTGTATGTAAATTGCCTTTATGGTAGTGGTAGTGGTGTAGATCTACAGTTAAAACTGTAGAGTTGGCTACGCTGGTCCAACTGTAGGTACATGTCGGACAGTTGTATATATCAAGTATATATGCAGATTCTCGTGAAAACTTCCTAAGCGCGATGCAGGATGTAGGTTAATGTGGTGCCACGCCATCTATCTTTTGAAAGCAGGTTTGTTGACAGATTGGGAACATGTAAAACATCGGTAATATTGGAAGTGTTCAGTTTTACAGTACCAATGGCATCTGAAAGAATTATTTGATCATTAGCTGTTCTTATACTTTTCGTGATAGGTTCAGTATCATGTAGCCAATCACGTCTATTAGTCATATGACTCGTAGCTCCGGAATCTATAAACCAATCATCACTCTTTACAGGGGGCGACTTATAAGAAATTGGTTTACAAACAAAAGAGTTTACAAACGTTTCACAAACTACAGGATTACCAAAATTAGAATTACTTACTGAGAGTTCATCAACCATAAGTGTTACATCGCAAATATCAGCCTTTTCCTCTTGGGATTTGGCTTTGAGAATTCTGCAATTTGCTTTTATATGCCCTGGCTTACGACAGTAATTACAAAATATCTTAGTGTCTCTATTTAACTTATTACATCCTATAACTAAAGCACTATCTTCACGCGTGTCACTGCAGGTGACTAGACCACGGCTGTCTTCTTTCAGAAGTGCAGCAACAACATTATCTGAAGTTAGTTCTGAGCAGGAATGTTCCAATGCCATGACCAGTGGCTTAAATTGCTCTGGTAGACCACATAACAGTATAATTGCAAGAAAAGAATCATCTACTTTGTGATTAATCTGCGGTAATTCTTGATGCGTTGACATAATCTCATTTACGTATATTTCCATGTTATCAATGTATCGATAGTTCATTAATTTTTTCATTAACGTGAGCTTTCTAATAAGTCCGCTGTCTGCGTATGCTTTTTAAGTTATTCCAAACTTCTAATGCAGATTTAGCTCCAATTATTTTGGAGAATACTTTTTCGTGACAACATAATCCAATTTTAGAGCGAGCTCTGTCATCGCAGCGTAGCATTTCTTGTGAGCTATTCTCTAGAGGTGGATGCTTCACGCAATCCCATAATCCACAATCAATCAGCATCATCTCCATTGAAAATGCCCATGTCACGTAGTTCGAACGTCCTTCTAGTTTGTTAAAAGATGGAGTACTTACTGTATGTGTAGTTGAAACATAGAATGCTACACTAGGATTACTTGCATTTGTATCAGAAATAGGTTTAGTACAAGAATCGCCTTCCATTTTTATGTTCGAAGTACAGACAATCTGAAGTCACTGAAACATACTATTACGAAAGAAATTTAGATTTTTAGAGCTCTGGGCCCATAACCAAAAGCATCATGATAACTTTAATGTGGAATTATCTGAATTCTAAATAAAATATGATGTGTCTTGATAAAATTATGAAGAAGGTTTATATAAATAAACTAAATAGTTCCAACATCTTTCAGTGTGTGAACTATCTCAGTGTTACTGATAGATGGCTGATAGATGTCGCTACATAGTTATTACATTATCCTATTTTTAGGATCCTACCTAGGAAGGTTCGAACTAGGAAGCAGGAAGGGTATCAGCCATAAAGTCCAAATTCGGGGTTTTCCACATTATATATTTTCCAAATTCTCTGTTTTACCCACAGTCATATAAGAACAAGCAGACTAGAATAAGATTGAAGTATTTTATGCCGTCATATCTGTCATGATAATCAAAGTGACGGGTCAATAACTTTTTGTTTCTATTTGGTTTTTATACGAAATATTAATTGTTTTTGTACAAATAAGGCTAAAATCTAAAATTAAATATGGTTAGGTGTAGTGCCTATAAGTGTGATAGTTCAAGTAATAAGAAATTAACAGGAATAACGTTTCATCGGTTAGTTTTGATTACAAATTCAATATATTTGTCATGGTGTTTTTATTAAGAAATAATTACCATTCGTAGCCGATAATTTGAAAATATGATAAATAATTATGTTAAAATTATTTTCCATACGTTTTATATAAAGAAAACTGCACATAATTTAAGAAATCTTAAGAAGATTTATATATTGTTTACATTTAATGTATTGAGGGGACGGATTGGGTAAATTAAATTTATTTTGGGTAAAACTTTCGGATACGGGACGCGGGGAAGGGGGAAGAGGGGTGTTCGGGGGGGGGGGGGTGTGCGGGGGGTATACCCTTCCCCCCGGTACCCCCCAAACTTGAAGCAAGCTCATGGTTTCCGAGATATTCATGGTTGAAGTTTGAGGTTATATATGAGGTTTTTTGACATAAATAAAATAATTTGGTACCATCGAGCTGATCTGATGATGGATCCGGAAGGTAGGCACTGGAACTTCATAAAGGAGCAACGTTTCCTAGCCGTGTTTGGGCTTGTTGGAACTGTCGTAAGATGAACTTTGACCATTTGTTTGGTTTTCAGCGCCTGATGATGGAGTAAGAGGATAAGCACTGGAACTCGATAGTGGAGCATCGTATCCTAGCCATGTTCGGGGTTGTTGGAATTGTCGCGAGATGAACTTTAACCATGTATGGATTTCAGGTCTGATGATGAAGTCAGAGGGTTGGCACTGAAACTCCATAGCGGAGCATCGTATCCTAGCCGTGTTTGGGCGTGTTGGAATCGTATTAAGCGCATTTTGGCCATATATGATTTTCAGAGTCTGATGGTGAAGTCAAAGGATAGGCACTGAAGCTAAATACCTACTTATTATAAATGTGAAAGAAAGTGACATTGGGTGAAAAAATGGTATAAGTAGCATAATAAAATGGTATTCATAATTTATGTTGACTAAAAATTTAAAATAAATAACAGTTTAAAAAAAACTTTTAAAAAAACACACTTTAAAAATCCCCGCACTAAAAAGTGTTAAATAATTATGAAATTTAACCTAAGTATATTCTCTGTCTATCCCGTAAGGGTGTAAATGTAAGCAATTTTTGTAATTAAGTTCAATATTTGAATGAAAAGCGTGGGGTGCTTTTCAAACTCCTGAAAACTCCTGAAAACTCCTGATAACGTTAACAGGAAACGAGGCGCATACCTACTTAATAGTTTTAGCTGTGAGAGTGGTCCAATGGGCATTGTGAATTTGCGAGATAACACAATGACTAGTGAAAATAATATCGATGTAAATATTACCCATTCACCCAAACAAATATCGCGAGCCAACTCCAGCGAAGGTAGTAAAATATCTGCACCTAATAAGTTAGATGAGTCAGCTGATCTACACGTGGAGGCCAGTACTGCGGTTTCGGCGGGTGTGAGCAGCGCGTCGGATGCCTGTCGCACCGCATCGAGTGAGCGCGCGGAGCGCCTCCACACTGCGGTTTCGAACAGTACGCCCGTTTCGTTGTGCGAGTGCGCAGCTACGAGTGACGACCCAACTATCGGTTCTTCTCACGCAGAGGTCTCGCACACGAATAGTATAAGTGAGAGAAAGTCGACGTCAACTATGGCGGATGCATTAAAATCGAGTGTTGAACGAAATCAAGTGGTAGAGGATAAAGATGGGGATTGGTCTACGATGGAAAAACGAAAGAAGCTAAAAAATAATAAGTTTTTTAGTTGTATGGGGAAAGCGTGTGATGTTACTAGCTCGAAGTTTAAGGCGGCTGAGGTTAAAGTACCGCTGTTTATTTCGAATGTTTGTAAAGGAACTAGTGAAGAAGACATTATAAATTATATACGTAGTCAGACTAATGAATTAGTACAGTTACAAAAAATTACGGCAAAAAAGGAAAGAGACTATGATTCATTTAAATTTTTTGTTTCTAATAGTAAATTGAAGTTATTTTTAAACGAGCAAATCTGGCCGCAAGGTATTCGTTTTAGGCGCTTTGTCGTGTTTGGTAATTCAGGCAGATTTAAATCTGAATCGTGTAAACAAAATCTTAATTAATGGATAACGACAGTATATCAAGTAAATATAAAGCTAAATTTGTAACCTTTAATGTTAAGAACATAAAGCGGTCGCTGGAATGTGTGAAGAATTTATGTAAAGATGTGGATGTAGTGGCGCTCCAGGAGACCTGCAGGGGTATTTTAAAACGTCGGATTCGATATCGGAAACGGATTCAAATATTTCCGAGGCGAATTTCAGCAATCGCTATTTTAATTTCCGAAAACTTTTCGATGAATTGAATTGATATTTCCATAAAGAAACATCAAAAATATTCAAATCCGGAAATTAAAAAAGCAATTGCGGAATATCGCCTCGGTAGTTTTTGAATCCGTTTCCGATATCGAATCCGAGCGTTTTAAAATAGCCCTGCTGGTTGATGCCAGAGGATTTGCCGTGGCTCGGAACCATTCATCCAGATTTCGAGTATACGGGTAAGTCTTCTATTAATACTTCAGAGAGTATTCTAGTGGGCCGTCCTTTCGGGGGTTTAGCGATATTGTGGCGAAAGGGACTTTTTCACTCGGTATCTGTCATAAATTGCAATAGTGTGCGTTTAGCGGCAATTAAAGCGTCATTAGGTGATCGCTGTATAGTTATTGTAAATGTATATATGCCTACGGACTCTAGTGAAAACCTTACTGAGTTTATAAGTTGCATGAGTGAAATAAGTGCTATAGTTGAAAATAATACTGTTGAAGCTATTTATATGCTAGGCGATTTTAATGCACATCCGGGTCGACCGTTTTGGAATGAGATGAGTAATTTTTGTAAAGATAACTCGTGGTTGTGTGCCGATACGGAAGTTTTAGGCCCCGATTCGGATACTATTACTTATGTTAGTGACATAAATGGTAGTATGCGATGGCTGGATCACTGTTTAGTTACGCGAGCGGCATGGCATTCAATTACAGGTGTGAGCGTGGGTCATGATGTCTATTGGTCGGATCATGTGCCGCTTATTATTGAGTGCAACTTAATTACTATTATACCTAAACTCTCTATTCAGGATTGTGTGCGTAATAAAGTGATTTGGGGGCATCGATTAAATCCGCAGATTGATAGATACAATGGCCTATGCAATGACAAACTAAGAAATATTCTATTTCCAGAGTTGTTTATATCGTGTGCTGATAGAATATGTAGTGACCCCACACATAGACTGGAACTAGAGAGTATGTATGAACATATTGTAAGTGTACTGTCTGAGGCGGCAATCGAAGCTAGTGATGAGGATGATACGGGACATTTGCGAAAAACCGGTCGTGTAATAGGTTGGAATAAACACGTCCGCGAAGCGCACGCGGAAGCCCGACTTAAGTATCAGAGTTGGTTGTTCCACAACAAACCCCAGACTGGAAAAATCTGGTGTGAGATGAGAGAAAGTCAAAAGACTTTTCGAAGTAAGCTGAAATGGTGTCAAAAACATCAAGACCAAATTAAAATGGACATCATTGCATCTCATAGGTCGTCAAAAAATTTTAGCCAGTTTTGGAAATCAACCAATAAACTGAATGTTAGGCCGGGCTTGCCTGTGAGCGTCGCGGGTTGTAGCACTCCGAGTGATATTGCCAATATATTTAAAGAGCAATTTAGAGTATCTTCTTCACTAGGCTCTCAATCTGAGATGGTCGATGCTGAGGAAGTCACTGATGGTGAGATCCTCCGTTTTTCTGCTAAAGAAGTGGATGAGGTGATAAGCAGAATGGCGAGGGGTAAATCACCGGGACATGATGGCCTCAGTATCGAGCATCTTAAATATGCTGGAATCCATCTTCCTAGAATATTGGCAACATTCTATTCGTTGTGCATAAGCCACTCTTATCTACCGACTAATATGATAAGAACTATAGTAGTGCCAATCGTAATAAATAAAACGGGTGACATCTCTGATCGCGCGAATTATAGGCCTATTTCACTGGCAACGGTTATTGCTAAAGTACTGGACAGTTTGTTTGATAAGCAGTTAGATAAATACCTGTGTTTTCACGATGCGCAGTTCGGTTTTAAGCCAGGGCTATCTACCGAGAGTGCAATAGCATGCTTGAAACAAACTGTCCACTACTATAAGGACAGACACACTCCAGTTTACGCTTGCTTCCTTGACCTTTCCAAGGCATTTGACCTTGTAGCGTATAATGTCCTTTGGCGAAAGTTAAGAGAGGCGGGCGTACCACGGGAGATGCTGCGTGTATTCCAGTATTGGTACGGGAATCAGCTTAATTGTGTTAAGTGGGGTAGTGTTCTCTCCGAAGCGTACAGGTTGGAATGTGGGGTTAGACAGGGGGGGTTGACATCTCCCAAGCTTTTCAACCTGTACATAAATGAGCTGATTGTTGCACTCAGCAGCAAGCCTGTCGGCTGTAGTATTGATGGCCTAACAGTAAATAACTTTAGTTACGCTGACGACATGGTGCTGCTGGGTCCAACAGCTGGCTCAATCAGAGAGTTACTACGTACCTGCGAGGAGTACGCAGCTAGTCATGGACTTGTGTACAATGTACAAAAAAGTGAATATCTGATCTTTAAGGCCCCCGGAAGGAAGGTTGACTATAATCCTTCTCTTTTGTTAAGTGGAGTACCACTCAAAAGAGTAACTCAATTTAAATACCTGGGGCATTATGTTACCGAGGACCTTAAAGACCAGGTAGATATTGAACGTGAACGCAGGGCATTGGCTGCTAGATGCAATATGTTGGCTCATAGGTTCACTCGCTGTAGTGAGGATGCTAAGGTTACATTATTCAAAGCATACTGTCAAACCTTCTACACGAGTGGCCTGTGGACCAACTATACGCAGAAGGCAATCAGTGCTCTGAGAGTTCAATACAATAATGGCTTCAGAATTCTGTTAGGACTGCCAAGATATTGTAGTGCCTCAACTATGTTCGCTCAGGCTAGAACCGACGACTTTTACGCTATCACTCGTAAAAAGAGCGCTTCCATACTCTCAAGGATGCGGTCTAGTCCCAACAGTATTCTGAAGACGTTATCGAGCAAATTTGATACGCCTTTCATAAAACATGCCATAGACATGATAGTGCGGTCAAACTAGATAGATAGGTAAACTATTTTTATTATTATTTATTATTTTTATTGTTATTATTATTTTTTAATTAATTTGTCATTTTATTTTATTTCTATTTCATTTGTTAATAACATAGCTTTTAAGAAAAATGTAATACTAACAAGTGGGCCTAGTTGTCACAATAAACAATATTATTATTATTTTCCTTGAAACCAACAAATCTTAAATCTGTTTTATTGCTTAATTTATTTTGTGAATGTTAAAACTCAATATATTATAATTTTATTTTCTATTGTATCAAATTTTTACATTGTATTAATCAATTTTGCATACCACTTGCTGGTAAAGAGTCAGCACGTTTATTATTATGTACCACAATTCGAGCGAAATAAAAATCATTCATTCATTCACTAGAGTGGGAGACTGAAATTTTATGTTGGCAACACAGATTTGAGAAAAGTTGGCAATACCGAAACGTCCTTGGAATATCATTATTTATTTCGCAAACCAGTGCGCAAACGATGGAATGACCTTGAAAAACCAACATTCAAGTAGGATAAAAAATGCTAGCGCTCTGTCTCGTTTCTTAACGTGTATTTCCAATAAGTGTTTCTCTTTCTGTGTAAATGAGTCAGAAGATATCTCAAGGTCTATAGCTTTCTCGGTCTACAGTAAAGACCTATTATTATATGTCTGTGATTTTTGTGAGAAATATATTGCCATATACAGTACTAGCAGCGAAACCCGGCGTTGCTCGGGTTAAAATACATCGCATGTTTAATGGTATTAAAAATATATAAGGATACATTTTTTAACATATTATAGATTTCTATTTTCGGTATTGAGAGACTTTCCAGAACATTCAAATAGTTTGTTCTTTTTTTTACTCGACTGCAATCACAATTGAACTGACGAAAAGTCATTGAATTTCGATTTCTATACCGAAATTTTCAGTACCAGATCACTCTAGAATATTTAGATGTACATCACTTCGATTTGGTTTTTATAGATCAATAATAACACTCGTACACATTTTGGAACTTTCCAGACCAATCCAAAAATTCTCGATCATATTAAATTGCACTCATTTATGAACTTCCCAGATAATTCGGAAGATTTCTAGAACGTTCTCGAACATTCTTACTCGATAATAACAGTTTTGGGACATTTTGGAACTTTGTAGATGAAGCCAGAAATTTGTAGAACTTTCTCAAACATTCTATATCGATTATAATAGTTTGCATTCATTCTAGAATTTTCTAGATCATTCCAGATATTTGTTGAACTTTCTAGAACACTCCAGATAAATTATAACCGTTTTACTAATTTTGGAACCTTCTAGATCATTCAAGAAATTTCTCGAACATTCTAAATCGATCATAATCAATTGCACTAATTTTGTAACTTTCCAGATCATTCGGAAAATTTCTAGAACGTTCTTGAACATTGTAACTCGATAATAACAGTTTTGGACATTTTGGAACTTTCTAGATGAAGCCAGATCAATTATAACCGTTTTACTCATTTTGGAACTTTCTAGATCATTCAAGAAATTTCTCGAACATTCTAAATCGATCATAATCAATTGCACTCATTTTGGAACTTTCCAGATCATTCTGGAAATTTCTAGAACGTTCTCGAACATTCTAACTCGATAATAACAGTTTTGAACTTTCTAGATGAAGCCAGAAATTTGTAGAACTTTCTCAAAACATGCTATATCGATTATAATAGTTTGCATTCACTCTAGAATTTTCTAGATCATTCCAGATATTTGTTGAACTTTCTAGAACATTCCAGATCGATTATAACCGTTTTACACATTTTGGAACTTTCCATTCCAGAAATTTTGAGATCTTTTCAGAAGTCCTCATGCGTTAGAAAAGGACAGCAATATATGTTTTAACATTTTCGCCACCCACAACCACCCCCTTCCACCCACCGCGACCAGACTCCCTTACTACCACCTGGAGACCAAGGGGTATTTACCACCCCAATGGGAAGTTGATTGGGGTTGGTGGTGATTGAGAAAACTGCGTATTTACGTACCCACAAAAGCATTTTATATATATTATTAGATTAGATTAGTGTCGTTTTTTAAATAAGATAATTGTATGATAATGTTACTTTTCTCATGATAATGTTATTTTTTTACCTGACTCATGTTTCTTTTGACTATCGGCCACTGGCAACACTTTATTTGACCACATTTGTCGGGGACTTTTTGGCGGGAACTTGCAGAGTGACGTAGCATTTTCATTTTTATTTTCATAAATTCGTGTATTTTGAGTTTTATTGCATATTATCGGTGGTATTTTATTCAATAAAGATCAGTATATGTGCACTAGTGAAGTGAAATGAAATGAATATGTGTATCGTGACTTTACATGTTGTCTCAAAAAGTCTCTGACAAGTTTTAGTACAATTACTACCATTTTACTAAAACACGACTAGACGGTGACTGATCATGCGGACTATGTGAAAGTGAATGTGCGGACTATATTTAAAGTGATATAATTAATAAAATGTATGCGACTGAAGGACTTAGTATCCATGGTCAAGAAAAAATTAACAACAACCACATTTGTCATTGTCATTGCCAAATTTGACCTCAGTCAGTGTCAGTCAAACGTATGGTATAGAAGTGTATTAGCGTTGGGTTAGAAAAAAAGATAATTATATTAACCGAAATCAGGAATGGTTACATTTTTTTCACGATTATTGAAATACAGTAAATCGGTCTATATTCCGCCGTGTCAGATTAATTGTTACAATACAGTATATAAAAGTTTTAGTACCACAAACAAAATGTTCAAGTCTTCAGTTACGAACCTTCAGGAAGCGACGGCAGAACAAGTTCAAGAATTTTTAGATTCATTTGATACTGTTTTAACGGATTGCGATGGTAAGTTAGGCTCGGTTTATTTAAAACTGGGCCTACCTGACTAAGTTAACAATAATGTTTACAGTTTCCAGTGGCAATCATAGACATAATTTCTAGTTATAGAGAGAGAGATATAGAACAAATGTAGCGGATTGTGTTTGTAAATTTTTAAATGTGCTAAAGGTGCCTAAAGGTGCTCAATGGGACTCTATAACTAACAGTCTATAAAACCAGCCACATATTTCCCTTATATATAGTCATTTCATAGCAAAATATATGCAGTAAGCTACAAGCTCAAAAATTTTGCTGGTTTTATTGATATAATATATTGAAATAACACTTCTTTGTTAAGAACATTTGTTATGGGGGCCAAACTGAATGTATAACAATCAAATTTTCAGGTGTGTTATGGATCAATAATGGCGCCATACCAGGCTCAGCTGATGTCATGAATCATTTTCGCAAATTGGGAAAGAAAATATTTTACGTAACAAATAATTCTACAAAAATTCGCAATGACTTTGCAATCAAAGCTCAAGAATTGGGTTTTATTGCTAGTCCGGTAAGATATATGATTTTTATGCATACACATTGTAATGTTAAAAGTTGAATATAGTCTTATCATTAACAACTTAAAACTCAACAGTGTACAAGAGACACTCCCTTCTTTCTAAAATTTACCTGGTCCAAAATGCTGTGTGTTCCAGGGGATAATTTATGTGCCAAACATAGTTATCCAAACAACAAACAACCTTGCTTGCAAACTTTTTCATTAATAATATTAGTAGGATAGATATTTTACAATCAAACACAGACCTGACATTGGCCCTGATTCTGTTATTCACAACTAAACTAATTTTAATGTCACTATGTCTCTTTCTAACAAAGAACATTAGAGAAGGATGTAAGAAATTTAGTCCTATCAAATAAGTCCAATGCTTGTTTTCAATATAAATTTAGTCGCCATCTATCACGGTTACGCCTAAATACACGCAAAATAAGACGGCAAAGATTAATTTGACAACTTAAAATATGTTCTATCCTTTTTCAATAATTTTCGTAAGAAAGAGATGAGATGTGACTAAAATTAGTTTAGTGCGATTTACAACAGAATCGGCACCAATATATAATAATATAATAAAGCAGAAGAGTTTATTTGTTTGTTTAAACATGCTAATCTATGGAACTACCTGCCGGATTTGTTTTTTTTTTTGTATGTAATAGCCATTTTCACTAGAAATAGATCCTATGATGTATTTTCAAAAAAATAGGGATCCTATGAAAACTTCAATAATGTAAACCTAAGGTGTAAAAAAATGACCTATAAAATTCCTAATAAGGCATGCGCTGCGAAAACCATTAGATGATAGAACACAATAATGTATACTATAGAAATTTAGGTATTCAAAATTTCTACAGAAAAGTCTGCGTGCCATATACCTATCTCCTTTTGTTGTGTCATAATTAATAATATTTGTTTTTTTTTTATTATACAAATGTTCGAAAAATAGTATATTATGCAACTAGTGAATAAAGGACAGATTTAAAGCGAGAGCCATAGAAAAATCACGAGCAAGTAGGGATGGGCAGGGAAAGAAAAAAATTGGGGAAGAAAAGAAAAATACGGGAATATTCCCGAACGGCGGGAAAATACTCAAATGGCTTTTTGTACCTAAAAAAAATTATTATTTGATGCTTTTGATTGTTATTTCACCCATACTCGCTGTTGTACGTACCTACATTACCTACGCGTGGACTCACGCGGACCTTGGAGGAATGTCACAGTTCCCCCGGGACCCGGGACGGGCTACGTAAGCGTCGTGCGTGTGCACGCGTGCTCGTTCTGCACGAGAGCCCATCCCACAGTGTATTATAAACCCCGATTTTGTTGCATGCCCTTTTTATTACAAAAATCAAGAGTTTATATCATTTCAAGCCCTAGAGTAAAACTCCCGCATCGATACGACTTCTAGTTTTTGTATAAAAACATCTTAAAGTTGCCCTATATCGGGGTCACGGAAATCATAAAAAAATTAATTAAAAAAGAACTGGACTACTTAATTGAGTTTTGAATCGATATAATAATTAAACACATAATAATATACCTTCTGACAAGTTTTTGCTGTTGCACTGTGAATAGGTAACGAAATATTGGTGTTTTTGTCGTAATTTTTATATATTTTATTTCTCGAATTTAATGCCGTATTAGATAATGATTCCTATACCAGCTGATTGCGCGCATGTACCTTTATCGATAGTATTAAAATCACCATCTAATTCCGCGTTATTCAGGAGTTATCAGTTATTTCTCTTATATCCGTATTCATATCCGGATTTTTAGACCTAAGGTTGTCACTTCGTATAATATATGAATTAATTTTTTTTTTACTTTGTTGGCTGTAGTGTACGAAGTAGAAGTTATTTTAAACGAGGGTGTTACTCTGTTGCCGAGAAACAAAATTATTGAAAAATTACGTGACGTTCTATCAATCTCCATTCAATCATATTTTTGGGTTGCTGAAAGAGACAAAAGTGACAATCTGTCAACAGTTTGATGTTCCAAGTGTCAAGTCTCCAATTATTCGTCAATTATCGCATTTTTCCGATTCTGAAAGATTTTTCGCATGTCAACACCTTGTCTGTTAGGTAGTTAGAGATAGCGAACCAATTATTCGAGAATTAAGGTGTTTGACTGTGTTAACCCTTCGCGCGCCTTATACAGACCGTTTGTGTTTAAGGGGAACCGCGGCCATTGTGCGCGAAATGCCACTGTGACGTATAAGACATAAGGTTTAATATTAACTGTCATTTAGTTACTGTTCCATATAAAGGGACGTTCGGTGGATAGTAATTTACTAGTTTTTACAACAGAAATTATAGGTGCGATGGAAGACAGGTATAGTGTAGACGCCGTGTATACCGATTTCGCCAAGGCCTTTGATAAAATTTTTCACAAAACCCTAATGATCAAGCTTTGGCAACTCGGTATACATGGTGATCTCTTCCGTTGGATTAAGTCCTACGTCGAAAATAGAAATCAATGTGTTGTTCTTTCTGGTTTTAAGTCGCAAAACAAACTCGTCAGTTCTGGGGTCCCATAAGGGTCCCACCTGGGCCCCTTGCTATTTACGCTTTATTTAAATGATATCAATAAGTTTATCTCACATTCAAATGTGTTGTTATATGCAGACGATACAAAAATGTTTAGGGTTATTCGTAGTTCCAGAGATTGTGATTTATTGCAAGACGATTTAAATAACTTTTAATTGTTTTGCAATGACAATAAATTAATATTAAACCTAGATAAATGTAACGTAATAAGCTTTTCTAAAAAACGTAATGTTCTAAATTATAATTATAAATTAAATGGAAAATGTCTCAATAGAGTAACACAAATTCGTGATCTTGGCGTCATAATGGATTCAGAACTGATGTTTGTTCCTCACATTGATTCCATGTTAGAAAAATCTTATAAACAATTGGGTTTCATACTGCGAGTAGGAAAACCATTTAAAAATTCACTGACATATAAAATTTTGTACAACAGTTTTGTTCTGAGTCGACTTGAATTCGCATGCGCTGTCTGGAAACCCCATTATAAACTACATAGTAACCGTATTGAAAGAATCCAAAAAAAAAATATAAGAACTATTGATTATAGAACTGGACATACGTATTCAAGTTACGAGGATTCACTAAAGTATCATAAAGTCAAATCTTTGGAAGTACGTCGTGACTGCGTAGATTCTATTCTTCTTTATAAAATCATCCATAGTTATTTTGATGCCCCATCATTGCTGCATAATATCTTTTTCAGGGTGCCCCGTAGACTCGCGCGTCAGTGCCGTTATTATATATATATTTCTTGTTAAAGTCATAAGTATTATTAGGAGAGTTTTGTATGAATTATGGTAAATCTTATAGATTTTAATTTGGAACGAAGCACTTGTAATTGATATATTTTTGAGTATGTAAAGTAATGAAACTATAGGTCTATTTATATTTAATATTAACATATATATTTAATTTTGTGTAAGACCGTTTGTTTCTAAAAATAAATAAATAAATATAAATTTTAACTCTAGCAGGTCTTTCTTGTATGGTCGTGCGCGCGACCAGTTAAAATAGGTTTTATAGCAGTTGAATATAAAGTTCATTTTAAACCTTAAATTAAGTACTTTATTGCATGAAAAGCTATTCGGATATAAAATAAACGCACTGATTGCATTTGCCAGGGTTATCTTGGTTGATACAAATAAAATGGCTGGAACTACCAATATGACACTAGCTGTTTTGTAAGCTATAGTATACGATACCATTACCTGTTACCAGCAACAGCGATATACTTGCTGAAACCCTTAAAGGAACAAAGTATGTTAATGGTTGATGATACATCACCAGACGAACATGATGACGAAAATTTGTTCATTTCTAATGAAGACGATGTTATTTAGATAATAAGTACATTATAACAAAATATTTTAAAACCGAATAAAATATTAAAGATATCCGGATATGCGTAACTGACAACCCTAACGAAAATAAAAAAATATTGATAACTTCTGAATAACGCGGAATTAGATGGTGATTTTAATACTATCGATAAAGGTACATGCACGCAATCAGCTGGTATAGGAATCATCATCTAATACGGCATTAAATTCGAGAAATAAAATATATAAAAAATACGACAAAAACACCAATATTTCGTTACCTATTCACAGTGCAACAGCAAAAACTTGTCAGAAGGTATATTATTATGTGTATAATTATTATATTGATTCAAAACTCAAATAAGTAGTCCAGTTATTTTTTAATTAAGTAATTTATGATATCCGTGACCCGGATATAGGGCAACTTTAAGATGTTTTTATGCAAAAACTAGAAGTCGTATCGATGCGGGAGTTTCACTCTAGGGCTTGAAATGATATAAACTCTTGTTTTATGTAATAAAACGGACATGCAACAAAATCGGGGTTTATAATACACTGTGCATCCCCTCTACAGTGCAGATTACTGCAGATGACAACCATTGTGGCGTTTTGGGTACAAGCCCGGCATAACCTGGCCGCTCACTCTGAATGTGTGGATTCGCCCTGCGGTTCGATAAAAACGCTACAGTATTCATTTTATAGCAACCTTTCGCTAATGAGTTAGTCTTATGACCTTGCCTTCACCAACTCCTCATTGCCGATAAGTCTATCATCGGTACTTGGCAGATCCATCCGATGGTGAAATGAGCAGTCCACCCACAACCGGACGTTGTTCTTTGCTGTTGCAGAAACTGCTCCGATGCATGGTGTGAAGTACCACTTAACTCTAAAGAGGATTCTTATACTTTTCTAGCAGTAGTTTCTGATTTTGACTCAATAGAACAGCCGAAATTAAAGAATTTTGGTTAATAAAGCCATATCCCAGTACCCCAGGAGATCACGATCACGTTGATCTCCAAGAATATCCTGGAAAGTAGGAGTCAGAGAGAAAGGACTTTGCATGTACTAGAACTACCGCATATAGCCTTCCACCAAGGTACCGGGTTCACTTTTGATACTCAAGACCACATGAAGTTGCATCCCCAAAAGTTTTTCTCTTCGACCTGTAATTCAAAAATTATATTTACATCTTTGACCTCAATCCACTTCTCCAATAAATTCAATCGCTACAAACTCTTCTTCGCTGGTACTAGCATTCTGCGCTGTGGTTTAACACGTTATTTATCGTGACACGCGAGTTATCCAGTGGCAATCAATAAGGTGCTCAATAGTGCTCGCGTAGTCGTAACGAAAGCAAAGTCATAAACGGTTTTCCTAGCGTGGTAAGTTCGTGAAGAACCGAACTCGCTATGGTGGGCGTTAAAGTCTCCGAGGATAATCACCCGGTTATGGGGTACCGTTCCAGCACAGTGTCGCCACGATGAGACTTGTAGATGCACGCCAGTCCACCCGT
This sequence comes from Polyploca ridens, assembly GCA_951394255.1. Lineage (NCBI taxonomy): Eukaryota > Metazoa > Arthropoda > Insecta > Lepidoptera > Drepanidae > Polyploca > Polyploca ridens. Next base: position 7,125,683 of record OX596256.1, on the reverse strand, counting down.
ATATACCTACTCACCGTAGTCCACGCGCAGCCAGAGAGTAGACAGGGTTCTGTCTTCTAGGTTATTCAGACGTCGACACCAGATGCCCTCCCGGATGAATACGCACACTAGATAAGATGATACGATGTATCGCTCGGGCAGGTTATCTGTATCTCTCTCAAGATGATGAAGGACGGCGTTGATATTACTGTGGACTGACTGACCCCTGATATTGCAAAATCGGGTCCCCTACTAGCCGGCGGGCGGCCAGCGGACACACGACTCCCATGTCAACCCAACACGCCACACAAATCAGAGATCGCCCAAATCGCTTCGCTAGACCCCACCATCATACATGCCGCACACTTCGGATGTAGGGGGGCTGGCTCTCGTGAACCCTATCGAAACAAAGGCAACTGCTTCCAGACAGATTTACTCACAAGGGTGATCTCTAGCCAGTCGGACGAGTATGTACTACCATCAAGCCGGGCGGCGTGGGAATTGTGTGGGGCCGCCGCCTGTCCACCACAACCCCAAAACACCCCAAAACATCACTTTTTTAACAACAACGCAATCCTTCGTCACAAAATTAAAAAAAAAAATTATATGTGTATGACCCTAATAGAAATCTTGTTAAATGTTATTCGAACGATTTGGCAAAGGTCTCTCTCGCTATAAACGCAAAATCTACTAAATGTGAGCATTTGCGTATTTTCCCAGCCAATGGGAAAATTCCCGGGTTTATTCCCACCAAATTGGAAATTTACTCGAAGTTGGGTTTATTCCCGGGAAGAAACCCAACCGTACGAGCAAGTGAAGGATTGTAACAACTGAATCACTCCCGTCACTCAGGATTATAACACTTGAATTAAAATCCGTCCTTTATTCACTAGTTGCATAATATACTATTTTTTGAGCATTTGTATAATTAAAAAAAGCACGGACGACGTAGTTTTTTATACACCCGTTTTATTCAAGAGTTGCATACTATAATTTATATCATGACTATGACAAAAAGAGATATTTAAGCGAAAAAGACCTCTGAAAATGTGCCAGAAGCTTGATTTTCACTTTTCCATTTGCAAAACTCATCATAGGCTTTGGTGTAAACCAGCCGTGAGTTGTTGGGTAGCAAGTTTTCTATTATATCGGCCACCCTCTCTTTCATAAACTCAGGTGTTATGTAACACATCTTCATCACTTGAATGCATTTTCAATTGATTTTTTAAGTAACAATAAACTTTTTGTTCATACAACTTACAGTATTCAAAATAGCGCCAATTTACTAATGACAGCAAATACTTAGGTTATTGGTTTGTCCCCGAGTGCAATAAATTAACCTTATAAAATTCAAGTTATATTCAAAATTCTAAAGATTAAAGAGCTTGTTTTTCTCTTTTCAGTTATTTTTTTATATCCGGGCAATGATAGGTATAAAAAGTTTTTTGTATACATTGGATGCATTATGTGGGCTGCGTTTCTTAGACGAATAAAAGTCACGGAGTAGTATTGATCCTTATCCAATTAATACCTCGGCTCGTAGTTAAAAAAATAACAATGATAAATAAATAAATATCTTGAGACATTCCTCGCACATGGCTAACTGATCTAAAATAGCATTTTTTAATTTTAATTTCTTCATAAATATATTAGTGCACACAGACGACAAAATAAAATCTGTTTATTTTTCGTGAATCTAGACTCAAGTTACATGGCGTTGCGTCTCTGTTCACGATAAAATATCAAAGATTTTTTATTGTTTGGCATACAGAATTCAAATTGACAGAATTTTGACATTGACAGAGACTTAAGCAACCGCGCCAACTGGCCCGACCAATGAATGATATCAATTGTTAAATACGTTCGTTACCTTATGCATTTCATCATCATCATCATCAGCCTATAATGTCCCACTGCTGAGCACAGGCCTCCTTTCACAAATGAAGGTGAAAGGGAATGGGCAATACTCCACCACGCGTGCCCACTGCGGATCGGTGGAGGTAGGCTAGTGGTCAACCTACTGTTGGATTTTTTCAAGCCGCCTAGGAGGCATCCAACTAGCTTAACGACTATCACAATTAAGTGATAACCGGGACCAACGGCTTTACGTGCCTTCCGAAGCATGGAAACGCTCGATTTGAAATACCACTAGGCGGTCACCCATCCAGGTACTGACCACAACAGGCGTAGCTTAACTTTGCCGATCGATTAATAACGGCTAATCATGCTACACCACGAGCGCTTCTTCTTTCTTATTTAATGTAGATTAAATGTGCCCTTTACATTATATCTTTTAAATTAATACTTAACAAGATATCAGAAATTTAAAATTACGCCCATCAACAAAAATAAATTGTTTGCGTGACGACAGTGACTTACGATATACGTTCTACCAACTGGTAAAATGGACTGGATTCAAAAAATTCTTTCACTAATAGGAAGCTACGTTATCCCCGAGTATTTTTTTATCTCGTGAATGCGGGTGAAACCGTGAAGGACAGCTAGTATGTTTATATTCATAAATATTTGTAGTAAGTGGGAATTGAATCATGTAGTCATCAAACCTCATGTCATACAACCTCTCTAATATCTTAGTGTACAGTTATGCATAGTTATTAATAGTATTGTTATTATTATGTAATAATCTTTACTTGTGCTATATGTACCTGTAAAAGATCACTAAGTTCTCTAAGCACTGTTTGTAATAGAATAAGGTAGTTATTTTATTTCTATGGAATAAGACCTATATAAATACACAGAATAAATGAATATGAAAGAATTGGAATAAGAATATCATTTATTGAAGGAGAAATAATTCGAAATTGTTAAATAATTTACTTAATTAAATTGATTTTACTAAAATTTTTAGGATGAAATATTGTCAACAGCATATTTAGCCGCGCATTATCTGAAGGGTATTGGATTTACGAAGAAAGTTTACTTACTTGGTTCCAATGGCATTGCTGAAGAATTGAAAGCTGTTGGCATAAGGCATATAGGAGTTGGCGTGAGTATATAAGCATATTTAACTGTTTACGATCCACCGCTCTGTTCTGGGAGTTAAAGCGACGCGAACGGGGTGTTGTGCAGGAACGGTAGTTTCAATGATTATCATTACTCGCGTCAAAATCAAAATCTCCCACAATTCGCCGTTGGGTACTATTACTACTATTGCTAAATCGTTGAATTTAAAAGTCGAGTGTTCAAACCCTGTATTGAGATTGAGCTTTTACAAACAAACATCGCGCTAAATCATAGCATGTTCTGGTACTTTGTTGTTGAAATCTATCACAAATCATCTATGTGAGGCTATGTATGTTCTAGAATGGAAAGCTAATTCCTTTCAATGTTTACCTTCGGCGACATCATGATTGACACACGCCATGGGATGTCTATGGTGAATAGTCAATTATAAGCAATAAAAAAAATACTTTGGTTTAAAAACAGCCATTTAGTTGTGGCGCTGAACTCGCTCCTTAATTCATATTTTAACAACAAGCATTGCGGTCTGAATTTAATCTAATCTCTATATCCATTCAAGCCCCATAATTTTATACTTGATTCCCATCGAATATGAAGGATTTCCTAGAAAATGTTCAAATAAAAGAAACAACAATAAAATTTAAAAAGTACTAATAATGAATATTATTATATTTTCAGCCAGATCATGTCAAGGCAGATTTTAAATCAATGCAGCCATGTGATCTGGACCCAGAGGTTGGCGCTGTAGTTGTGGGCTTCGATGAACACGTCAGCTACCCAAAGCTTATGAAGGCCGCTTCTTACCTATCATCTGAAGAATGCTTGTTCATTGCAACAAACACTGATGAGAGGTTCCCGATGTCTAGCTCTGTCACCGTACCTGGTACTGGGACTTTAGTTAGGGCGGTGGAAACATGCTCTGAAAGGAAGGCGTTAGTGCTCGGGAAACCCCATGCATATGTGAGGAAGTTCCTTGAATCATGTGGACTAAATCCAGCGAGGACGCTTATGATTGGCGACAAGTAAACAATTTTAAATATTATCTATACTTTTCATTCAGTTCAAACTATTTTTACTGGAGGTCATAATCATGGGATGATAGGGAAACCACCAGAAATGGATCGAGTAAATATTATTAAATAAATATCTTGGGACACAAGTAGTGCTACTATACAGATGTCTCACTTCATTATAAAGGAGATTGATTAATTTTGGGCCCACTATTGTGTCATCGCGTGTCTCAATCAAATATGATTCAAAAAACAAGTCTTATTTTATTATGTTCATTCACAAAATATTGATATCTTGTCTAGCCGGAGGATTTAAAACAGCATTAATAAATATTCGCTTGAATTCCCTTAAGTATGCATTCCGCACCACAGATATATGAAGCCGTACGCCATCCGAATCACATTTTTATTAATATGAGATGTTGCCAGGTGTTAAATTAGTTTTATCGTTACAGTATTTTTCCGTTGAATAACGCTAGTAATTATGAAACGAGATTACGAGTGATATTAAATCTGAGATTAGATATATTCGTGGGCTAATGCAGCAGAAATGCCAAATACACATTTTATTTTTATTGACATTAAATAATAACTGTGTTGATGACAATGTTTATTTTCCAAACAGTATGTTATGATTAAAATGATATTATAGCACAGGCATATAAGAAGAAGTTTTATAGTTCTAAAAAGTAAAAAGTAACATAACATAATTAATTCAAGTATTAATTTATTTTAACGAAAAATTAAATCTTAGTTTTAATATGGGCACGAAATCTTTTTTATGAGGACGAGATTCTAGTTCTAGTCACAAAATAAATCATTTCCATATAGTCCGCACTGTCACCGACCATTGCATCCCAATCAGTGATGGGCGGAGTCCGTACTACGACTTTTTTTTTCGTATATTTTTTTATACTTACGAGCTGACAGACGAGCATATGATGCACTTATGATAATAAGTGACACCATAGCCCATATACATCTGCGACAATCTTAATAAAACAAAAATCCGAAAAAGGCTCATGATGTAAGTAATGAGAGTTTGAACGACATACTTTTGGCAAAACAACATATACTTAGGTATGTTGTTTCACCGAAAAACGTTTAAGCGATTTGCGTGGATTTTTCTTCATCACGAGAAATCTATATATTAATATAATAGAATAATCTATCTATACTAACATAATTAAGCGGCATAGATTTTTTGTTAGTTTAAAAGGTCTAATCTCTGGAACTACCGTTCGATTCGAAAAACTCTACTTTATTTATCCCATAGATTGATCTTTATTGGATAAAACATCACTGATAACATGCAATAAACCTCGAAATACAGAAATATATGGAAATAAGACGAAAACGCAAGGTGACTGCAAATTCCCGCGAAAAAGTCTAGCATACCTACGTTTAATCTTTCGTAAGACATTAAAATAAACAGAAATTGTTTTTTTTAGTGGCCTGTATTAAAAAACCTTAAGATTACCGAATTTCTACTTTTAAACCATTGAATTACTAAAACAAACTATGTAAATAGCCATTCTTTTGCATTTTATAACCTTAAATTCTGCATCAGAAAAAAAATAAAAACTCTTAAACCCGGGTAAGAAAATTAAATCTGTTTACTGATTATGAAAATATAGTATTTTTTCTACAAAATAAAAAATAAATCATTGTGATACAAAAAAAATCGAAGTGGGCCCAACTCCCCTTATAAGATGGTCATTCTCCTTTAAAACTGTTCTTAGGTATCTATAGCTAAGCAAAGATACGAGGTTGCTGATATTTTACAAAATCCCTTTTTTGCTACGAAATCTTTTACTAAGGGTCAGCTGGCACCGAGACGCGACACGACGCGGCGCATTCTTTTTAAGATAGTGATACAATATAGAACTTTATTAAAAAAAACTGCGTGAATTGACCCTACAGGACTTATGACTACCTATCGACATATCGCACTTATATGTACTAAAATTACTTACATATTTTTCAGGTGCAGCACTGATATAGAGCTTGGTGTTCGCTGTGGTTTCCAAACGCTGTTGGTCCTGACAGGTGTCACCTCAGTGAAGGATTTGGAGAAGATTAAAAATGAGAAAACACCCCCTCTACCAGATGTTGTTTTGCCTAAGCTAGGAGACTTGCTGTCCTTACTACCTTCATAGTACTCTTAGCATCTTAGTCAATTAGTAGCAACAGTAAAGTTATATAATAACAGTAGTCTAACGCTTAAATAAGACAATTTTTGTGACTAGCTAAACTCTCAGGGTTGAAAGGGTTTTCACACCGACTTTGAGTATGGGGCCAACTTTGAAAGTATTGATAGTCATTCAAAAATTGCCCTGTATAATGAGCGAATTGAGTTCAATTTCACAATTACATTATAAAAGTCAGACTATTCTGTAATATGACTACACTGTGGGAAAAAACTAGTGCAAATTAGGTCAATTTCACATAAATAATATAATATTATTATTAATATAATAGCATTGTTATCTATCATACAATTATTATGACTACCTACCTAACCTAGTGTCTTGATATTGCAATTAAACATAATACTGATTTAAATAAAACTAGAAAACTAATAATAGCCTCTTAATCATAAACAATATCTCGTGAATTGTAAGTTGTCAATTTTCGTTTCATCGCTGCATCAATAACTTCTTATGAAAAAGCCAAAACTAAATAGATTTAATTGGAGTTTCCACCAATCGTCCCGTTTGATTATTTTTTTCTTTCCGTGGGAGGCTGGTATTTAGGGTTGATTTGTTTGCTTTATAAACCCTAAACTATAAGTTTTATATAATAAACCTGTTGAGATTTATTTTATTCACTTTTATCAAGGTTTTTCCAGCACAGCTAATGCTCTTGCGAGTAGCTCGTGAATTTCTGCAACAAAAAAACTGTTCACACACCTAGTGGTTTTAATTTTTGTGACGTAGTTACACGATACCTTTTTGTAGAGATATCAATCTACGTATAATTCAATAGTCAGTATGAAGATTTACTTTTGTAATATGAAGACGATATCTTGTAACATTTTATATTTCCTAGAATCGTAGCATCGCACGGACGAACAAGCGAATACATTAACCCATTGTGACATCGGCTACACTGTGACTGTGGCTTGAGCTACTGTTCTATTATCGCTTGCTAGTGGCACGGTATTATGGCCTATATTTTTGGGTATATTTATATTTACTTATAGCGAGTCAAGGATATACACCCTCATGTCAAAACGGACATCATAGCGTGTCGCTAGTTTTGGATAGATTGATACCTGCATACAGAAAGTGGCGCTTTCCTGTAAATACAGATATGTATTACCATTGTTACGCTTGCGGTCAAATACACACATAATAACATTTTAAATGTTATTTTGAAATAATATGGGTTGTTTTAGCGCATAGCGTTTTTTGTATTTTTTATAGTAAATTTGTACATTGTGCTTTATGGTACATTTTATAAAGGTTTACAAGAAAATTAATATGTTAAATGTTTATTGTTAATAATCGTAGCATAATTTACCAACACAATATTACGCTTCGTAATGTTAAGCATGTGATTAATTTAGTAACCATGGCTGTAAAATTAAAAAAAAAATAAGTGTAGTAGATATAACAAATATTTTTTCATAAATCTTTAGATACCCTACAACTACTAGTCACATTAGGTATGTGTAGGTAATGTAACTAACATTTACTGTCCGTTATTGGTGAAACTTAGTGTATACCAAATTCCAATGGCTAAAGCTCGTAATATAGTCTCATTTACCAGCTCTGACAACCTGAGTACCAGCCAGAGTATTGGTAAATCTTAAGTTTTACGTTTAAACATCTAGGGATATACCAATATTCGGGCTTTTATGGTAAATTTGTACCTACTTGTATATCTCATAAAGAGTGTCCTTCTAGACCTACCATCATGGTGAGGTTATAATCAATCTAACACGAGCCAAGTCATAGTAAAAAATCGAGGAACAAAATAGTATGTAACCTTTTTCATTGAATCTTGCCCCAATAAATTCTCAATTTTAATAAAAAAAATACTGTAAAATTATCACCAATTACTTAGTTAATATCATAATCATAGAAAATCAATCAGTTTTATTATTTTTAGGTATGTTTTAGCTACGTATGTAGCTATAACACTTATCCACAAGATTAAATAATGTGATTGTAACGGGTTTTGTACTTTGGAACAAATACTGAAACATCCCTTTAAATTTAAGACGACTACTTATATACAACATGTGTGCGTGGCGTTTCAGTATTTGGGCAATAGACTGATAAATACTAACTGCTACAGTAGAATCAGTCATCATTATATCCTATGGATAAGAGTTTTATCCTACGTTGGTAATATTGAAACTTGTAGTTTTTTCTTCATTTATACCTGTTTTATATAAATCTATATTTATTACGTTATGTTTTTACTGATTTTTATTTATTTATTGAATATATGTATATGCTATGACGGTATATCGAATAAATACGATGCTTTCAATTGTTTTGTATTATTTATGGCTAAGTATTCTTTATTATACTAAAATTTTAAAATAATATTCAGGAGTGTAACGGTAACGTAGCTGGTGTGTGAATTCACCTTTAGTATTATAATGAAATTGCAAGTGAAGCAAACAATGCCATGAAATAATCATTGGCTTTCGTTGCCGAACTGACCTTTTGTGTTTTGATTTTCTAGTCTAAGCCATTATCACTATTACTGTTTCATAGAACTCATGACGTCTCAGGAACAGAATATTCAATAGTACCTACTACGTCTAGGTACCTATGTTTGTAGTATCTCCGAAATTAAGTTTTTATTTTCTCTTATGTGGCGTAGTTTGATATTAAGAGACTTATGATAAAAAATACCACTCCTTTCTCCGAAGGTCGCAATCCCACAAATCTGAAATAATTACAGTACAGATATTGATATAACAATGTTTCTAACTAGAATTTTTCTCAACAAACACATTTATGCGGTCCGGTTGTTTCTACAGTTATGGCCATTGACTTATATAATACCTACCCTTACCTACTGCGTAGTCCCATCGGAACCTTCGGTGCGCGGGTCAAACTCACTCTCGTTATCGTTTTTTTCAAACAAAAACAACAAAATTATGTATGACCATGAATCTATAAAATTGTATGACAATATTAAAGTCCAAGCCATTTATTCAATTTAGGCCCCAGAAGGGCACTTATGAAGGTCACATTTACTGAAGTTACCATCAATAATAATAATATAATAAATTATAATAAATTTTATTGACATAAATACATCGGTTCGGAACTCTGCCTTCAACTGAGAAGAATCCGGAAGAAACTCAGCATGATTACATTTTTTAAATATTATGATGCTGTATAAGCATCTTAGTTCGAATATAAGATTCTTGGTTCGAATTAATAACAGTTTGACAGGTATTTTGACCATAGAGGTATCATAAGAAAACTCGTTGAATTTTGTATTAATTTAATTCGCTTCGGCATTTCATTGCGGAAATAGATCGGCTAATGGAAAACTAAAAATACTGCTAGGTCACGCACATGGGAGGCTGGAGCAAATCAAATCGGAAATAACATTTGTTACGATGTTGCAACGGCAGGATGAGTTAGGCGAGATAAATGTTGGTACTATAAAACAGTATAATTATGCAGTCTTATAACAACGCTTAAACGAAGCTTATATCCTCAGTCTAACAAATAGTACATGTTTATTTCATTATACTATAGATGGGCGAGTGAGACTGAGTGTGTAGTGAAGTGAATATTGCGCATGCGTTATTTAACAACTGCGAGCGATCTGGAGGCGAGGGGCTTGTCAACATTTCGCGCCAGTATCTGCGCGCTGTGCAACCGCAAGAAACGCGCCGCAAGTCGCAACGCATCTCAATTTAGCGCTCGCCCCGCACTCGGTCTATGTGATCTCATTTATAAACTCATATCCCGACAAATTGATGTGAGTCCAAATTTATTTTTACATTAATTTTAATGACCTCGTTATACGCTGCAAATACTTAAATTGAAAAGGAAGATGTAGCGATGAAATGGATTTCATCTCGGAGTTCACTTTGGTACCCAGTCTTTACTTACTGTAAATACAAACAATAACATAGGTTACGTAGATAGAGTCGTAATCTTAATAAAAATAACGCTTCTATTGTTAAACTTGCTTTACTGCCGTTACTACCTATGTGTTGTGAATATTTTCCTGCTAGTTAAATCAGAGTTCATCCCATGCGGCCGAAAACAAAGAAAATTGTGAGGGGTGAAGGCTACCCGGCGCCGATAGCGGCGGCGCGGCGGCATCCCTTACCCTATGTAGTTTTATTATGGCACTCCCTTATACGATATTATTTAAGCATCTTCAAAATATTGATAAAATCTAACATTCATCTTTCTAACAAATTATGATACGACTGGTCCATTAAATACACCTATCAAATAGGTACCCATCATAAAATAACTCTACCTTTTCAAATGATGTATATTATGCGATTAATACTAACCTTCAACGGTGTTTTTTTAATGTAGCAATAGCGATAAACGAAATAAGTGATTACCTACTAATAATGTATGAAGAGTTTCCTGATGATAATAATGTTATCTTACTATACCTAACCGCACTGAAATTTCATCGTGCAATTTTGTGATAACAGTAAACAAGTGTCGGTACCTAGTACCTACTTAATAACCTTCGCTGTTAAAACATGACCAAAATAGTTAAGTAACCGTTAGGCTATGTAGGTAGGTCTACCTATCTAATCAGCCCTTTTCAGCCCACTGTCGATAGTGGAGTAGGAGTTAGGGAGATTTGCCTGATAATCTTCCTGTTACCATACCACAGATTTTTCAGATTTTTCATATTCACTTCTATAGCCAAATATTAGTACATTATGTTATGATTATGATACATGTGTGCAAAGTTGGTTATTAAGTTAACACTCCAAGCGTTCCGCTGGTTCTCGCGAGGGACGCGCGGCCTATTATAACAATTGATGTCATTGTTATATTTTTAACCGCGAGTCAAGTGACGCAGGCGAACGCGATAAGTGAGCCGAGCGAGAGTGTAATAATCAATGCACACGCGTGTCATACGACGTTTTTCAACACACTTGCGAGGAAAAAAACAGACTGCAATAAATGTCACTTTACGAGCGAGTGTGTTGAAAAAATAGTTACCTGCTTCACGTATTCTATAAACAAAGTTTACTTACAAACAGTCGTTCTTGTACTTATTACCATGACAGTAAAACCATTAGGGTACCATGTTAGTAAAACTGTGCTTTTAAGAGGCCGTGCGTAAGATTATCTCAGGTTATGCCAACTAAATTATTTAGTAGGTAATTCTCATAATTATTTCACCGTTAAGGTTTTTTACTTTTAGGTATTAGGTATACAATAATATCTAGATAGACAGAAGAATAATACGGGTATCAAAAGTAAATCGTCATGAAAGTAGATATCGAATAGATTATCAATAAATGCTAAAAAAACAACCTTTTGAAGCGATCTCTCACTTGAAAGCGAGGGCATCATTGAAATCCTGTTTGTAAGTAATTTACTATGTTTAGATGTGATGTCATTATAGTAGTGAGCTCATAGGAAAAAATAACCATTCAGAGGTAGTGAAGTCAGGTATGCGTTATGCTTATGCATAATATTATACTAAATGTAAACTGGCAGTATTTAGCGGGCATTTATTTAGGCAGCAGACTAGGGACTTCACTTAAGTAATGAGGACATAAGTATCTAATATTTATGTTTAGGTTACTGGTTTCGGTTCACATGTTGAAAGAAGCATGTGACAGACAGTCATGTCAATTGAAAGGCAGTGTCACAAGATTGAAGTCATGGTTATGTAGGTACCTAAATCATCTTTGTCTGGTACGAATGTTGAATAAACAATTGGTACTTCAGTACAAACATGACACGTTGTATTGTCATACGGGCACTGCATTACACAAATGTCTTTAGCATCTGTTGTGTAAATGAGGATGTTATAATAGTAGCCGTGTTATACAAGGTGGACTGTATTATTTACCTACTTCTATAACTAATGTTATAAAACTATCAAATTCGAAATATTGAGGTTAAATCGTTCAAGGAATTATTATTTTTTACGTTAATTACTTAGATATTTATCATGTCCTACCTAGCCTATGTTTAAATGTAACCCAAATTGTACATGTTTTATATAAGGTCCTAATAAATTAGTGAACTTCTTCTTGAGGGATGAATGTATCGGTCATTACATTAATAATCAATAAATAGTATTAGAAAAAAAATCCGACGGAAAAAAAATGTTACTTCTTTGAGTTGCATAGAGACTCCATACAAATTAAATACATATAATAACAAATAAAACTAAAAATTAGACAAATAACAGATGTCGTTGGTTTACTTTGCTTATTTCCATAGTTTAATGTCCTACAGTCTTCTGCCGTGGGGCTCAGCTGCAGACCTTGAAACTATATTTATTCTGCAGAAAAGTGAAATTCGCGTAATTTATTTTTTGGGTCCGCGCGAATCACTAAGATGTCGATTTAAGGAATTTAACACGGTACATTTATGAAAATTATTATGTATGTCCGTAAAAATTTAAATTTATTTGTAATTAATAGTAGCCGTCATAACTTTAATACCTACAAGAAATAAAGATAAAATTGTGACACCTAGATTCAGGATATCTAAAGCTAATATAAGTCTTTTCTCGGGAATTGCGTTCGATTCTACAATAAAATCCCACTGGAAGTAACTAAAATGTCATATAATAAATTCTGATTTTATAAAGCTGAGGTTAATTGACAAAGCCTACTATAAGGTGGCTCATTACGTGGAAGACAAGAATAGAAGCGTTTTACCTGAAAATAAAACGCATATTAAATACTTACCTTATTTGAAACCTTATAAAATGAGATAGGCCTTCCTTGTTTTCTGCTCTAGACTTCCTTCTTTGTCTACCCAAATATTGCCGTCTCGCTCGCACATCTCCCCACTATCCACCCAGGCAGAGCGCGAGCTTGAGCCACGCGCACTATCTCGTCATTGAGTCGAAATACCAGGCAGAACTAAAAATTAAGGTTTCAAATAAGGTAAGTATTTAATATGCGTTTTATTTTCAGGTAAAACGCTTCTATTAAAACTTGACCGTTATTTGAAACCTTATAAAATGAGACGTGTTTGTTTTCGCCTGGTGAAAGTGGATGCCAATGTGATTTTATGCTTGTAGCATAAAGTTATTTGTGACATAGGTCATACCTGTACAGACTTCTGTGTAAGTCTGAAGGTATCGTGAGAGAGAATAGGTATCAAAAATACTAAGATGTGCGAGGTACTGTAATTTTATTTATAAAGTACAAACGAAATATGTAGGTGTAAATGGCTAGAAGCAAAGATCTTAATCAAATCATTGATGAGTATAAAAACATGTATCGTATGTGATTGAAAAGCAACATTCAAGTATTTAATTAATCATGCGAAGATAATGTGATCCCGCGATTAGTGGCTTATTATCAGCTATATGGTAACTGTCTGAAAGGGTTGCAGATCTCTAATGGGCATGAGACCAGATTTAGTGGATCTGAACTGATTATGCCAGCACCAGCGATGAATTATTCTATTTCGCACCCTATTAAAGATGCAGCTTTGGCAGGTCTTGTCAATAGTTGGTGGATTTTGCTGTGTTACGTTTATCGTATAAAAGGCGAATACAATCTGTACACACAGTAATGTATAGCTATATGTTTTGCTAAAGTCTATGTACCTACCGACATTATTATTCTCCGACACGTGTAGGTACATCATATATTCTAATCAAAACGTTAATTACATACAGTACATTTTTACTTACATGTGGTATTTTGCTATAATCACCAGCAACATTACTGCATAAACATTAACCAGAAATATAAGTTTTAAAGTCCGATCAAAAGTAAAATCATAACATAACTTTTACTTGTTCTAAAACTGGAAAGTGAAGTCATGTAGGTACAAGGGTACTTACACAAGGTACAAGGTTGAAGGCAACCTTAACACATTACAAAATTAAGACAACGCTGTGTCGGTCTGGATATACAAAATTCGTTACTTAAATTTTAGATATGTTTCTAAAAATTACACGAGTCAAGCGACTATCTATCGTATCAATATATCTCAAAATATGTCCAACCAACACATGAGAACTAAAACTGCATACATTTGATACCACTGACTTATTCAGCATAATGAACATTCATCTAAGTGTAAGAAGCAAGTAGTTAATAACTTTATTAGTACAGGAGTCATTGTGACAAATGGACTACTTAAGTTTGTTCATTTTATTTCAAACAAGCTACGGTTAGAAGCGATTTTTCAACAAAGATGACATGGTTACAACAAGCAATCCAATACTCATATTTCTATAATTCCAGACCATCTTATGGTACCTACTTGGAGGTAGAAAAACCGTCCATGTATCTATCGATAGCGCTGTATCGTGAATGGGACTGTCAAAGCTCTGAACTTGAGGTCTGCCCTCCGAAATACTATCGAGGAATTAGTTACTCAAAGTTTGTTTCGAACCAATTTAGCTGAGGTAGCAGTTTAGAGATTAAACAAGATAGAGGATAATGTTATGCTAGGTGGTAATTCCACGTGGAACAAAGGTGCTTTTTCTTCGTAAAACATTTATTCATGCTTTAGTCTAAATACAAAACTTTCAACTAAGTATGTACATTCCATATTATTGTGCAGGCGTATCCGCTGTGTAAGTGCTCCTCTAGCAGTAGGTGGTAATCAGTAACAATAGACGAGGATATAATCTAATATATGAAAGAAATTGGAATGTTACATTCATATGACGATGATACGGTTCATCAGATGATTGTCACCCTCATTCCGAACATAGGTGACGTTTAATTTAGATATTGTCATGCTTTCGAGATTGCGAGGAGTGCTTTGTTATTGCAATGCAACATTTTCCTGGTTAAACAACTGTTCGACTGTTTATTGCGCTTACAGGCTTCATCTGATTATAAATTTCAATAGAAAATGAGATTGCGATTGCAGTTGAATCAAAAAAGTATGCTGAATCACGGTAGTGCACTCTTTTGGGATATTACCAAGCTCGATAAGTTCAATAGACCGATTAGGCTCTAAGGTGATTTTGAAAGAAAATCAATAATATTTCTAGTATTCCATTGAACTCCCAAAACCCTGCGAGGGTGGGTAAATTTATCAACATAGTGTAAGCCTCTGTAGCATAATTTTATTCATTCTTGTTTTAGAATTAAAACATAACGCCTTGGAAGGCAGGAGAAAGTCATTCAAATAATCGATAATAGGTATTCCTTATTCCCTATATGCTTGTTACCCCATTGGTTAATTAAGCAAAAAACTTTTGGCTGAGACCAAAAGGTAGGCAAGTTATCTATGTATAATATAGTTGCCATTATTGGTCATATATTCGTATGTGCGTCGCTCACATTTACTAGTGAAAACATGCCTGAGATCTGAATTTTGCACAACCAGTCAGGGCTGAAATAAATCAGCGATACGGTAAACATTTAATTCGTATCACACGTTATAATAGGTCAGTGAGATCAAATCAAAATCAAAGTCATTTATTCAGTTTAGGTCCTGATAAGGCACTTATAAACGTTAATTTGTTACATACAGTTGAATTTACCACCGGTTCAGAATACACTTAAACTGAGAACTGAGATTCACCACTTTTTAGCATCAGCAGACAATGTTCAATGGTGCGGGTGGATATCTGATACCACAGTACTGAACCGAATGACTTGACATTACCAACGGTTTTTTGGTAAAACAATACGCATCGACAGTGTATTATATTATTTTCAGTATATAAACCGGGGGTGCTTAGATGTCACCCTGCTGGTGGAATAGAATTTATTGTCCCGCTTTGAAATTATTAAATGACAATTTTTAAGCACCTTGCAAAAAACGAGTATGGTAAGACCCCTGCGAGGGATAAATATATAAGAACAAGTCCGTAAGGGCACCAACCTCCAAGTCAAGTACTTAAGAGTACGCTGTAAGGGTAGGTACATTTTCCTTTGTTACTTGCCCCTGTGAGATTTGATAATGTTGGGAAATATGCGTAGAGGCATCTCGGCATAGGACTTTGCAAATGTACATTTTAAAACCAACTATTCCCATGTGGGTGGTTATATTAGAGACTGTGCGACAGAACATTTCAAATCACCTGTCCTTGCATGGGTTGATTTAGATGGCGATTGTGAGAAGAGGCACAATATCTAGGTAAAGTACCCTGCGTTGAGGGTATATATTTCGAGTCCCTTTTCCCTACGAGGCAGGGATAGAGTAAAAATCTGCTTTGACCCGTTTCTAAAGCAGGATCATTTAATTTTTAATTGAAAAGCAAAATAGGTTTTCAAACACCACACTGCCTTTTTAATCCTTTCATCGTTAATGTGCGTAGACACACCATCCAAACGTAGTACCCTGCGAGAGTGTATTCTAAGGTCACGCAAAGATTTATATGCGTCAGGCGCGACATGATGTATTTGAAACCAGACTTGAAGGGTCCATTTCAAGTCACCCTGTAAGAGGTTGATTATGATGGAAAATGTGCGTACGGGCAGAAAATCCAAAATAATACCCTGCGAGGGTACATTTCTGTCCCTGCAAGCGGTTGATTAATATGGGGAATGTGTGTATAGGCATAACATCCAAGAAAATACCTCACGAGGCTACATTTCAACTCATCTGCCCCTTCAAGGGGTTGACTATTATTGTAATGTGCATACGGAGTACTGGCACAACATCTCAAAAGAACACACGCGAGGGTATATTTCAACTCACCTGCCCCTGCAAAGGGTTGATTATTACGGGGAATGTGCATACGGAGTAAGGGCACAACATCCAAGAGAATAAATACCCCGCACCGGTACATTTCAGTGACTGCGTGGAGTTAATAATAATGGGGAATATGCGTGCCAGCCCAACATCCAAGCAAATACTCTGCGCGAGTACGTTCTAAGTCACCTGCCCCTGCGCGGGGTTAATAATAATAAGGAATATGCGTACTGGCACAAGATCTAAGACAATACCCTGCGCGGTTGAGTCACTGCCCCTGCGCGGGGCTAATAATAATGGGGAATGTGCGTACGGGCACAACATCCACGAAAATACCCTGCGCGGGTATGTTTTGAGTCACCTGGCCCTGCGCGGGTTGGTGTATGGATCAGACTAGCTTGCTAAGCAGGAGCATTTGATCCTTTTTATTAGAGGCAAAAAAAATTAAACTTTTTTAAGCACTGTAACTAGACTAGCAATAATGGCAGGCGAAATTTCTGGTTAGCGGATCACAATTCCTCATTTGAATAATTTCAGTACAAATAAGTTGTAATAATTCTAATTCACTACATAACACTTTAAATTCTTTTTTATTATCAATCAACTTCTTTCACTTTTCACTTTTAATCACCGCTTCATTGCAAGATCCTCAACAGAGGTTTATTTAAGTAACTAGTAACACACAAGCTAGCACAAAGTTGTTACAGCGGCAAATTTCTTAAAAATATTTAACTATATAATAAATTGTTATTTAGACGGCACTGCTAACGTTCCGACACCTTAACATCGCCTGCGGTCATTATTAATTTTATTATAGATCCGAGAATCAGATATATGAGGCATTTGGATTTACTTGAGGACCTTATATAGGTACTACTCGACCCAGTGTTACGCTGCCTTTTAGATCATTTTTGCTCAGGGCAGTATCCGTTATCACTATTCGCACGTTGTGATTTATACAGTTAGCACTTGATGTAATTTAAATATTAATGTTCAACTGTGAACAAAACAGGAACTAACCTAGGAAAAACCAAGGATAATAAATTAATAGAAGCAAAATTATCAATAAAAAGTGGGTAGATTAAATAGTTTAGGAATTAGCTGTTCAAAGACATGAACATAAAATATCAAAATTAAATTAAAATATCGAACGGTAACACCGTTAAAATCATTATATTATTATTTTAATAAACTAAGAAGGAACAAAGGTATATAAAATATACAAATAACTTACGAGTGCCTAGGCTAGGCTAGGCACAACCGTCCGTTGCAGAAAACAGGACGCCAATGACGAGATAGTGCGCGTGGCTCAAGCTCGCGCTCTGCCTGGGTGGATAGTGGGGAGATGTGCGAGCGAGACGGCAATATTTGGGTAGACAAAGAAGGAAGTCTAGAGCAGAAAACAAGGAAGGCCTATCTCATTTTATAAGGTTTCAAATAACGGTCAAGTTTTAATATATGGTTGTAGTAGCTTCTCTCTGCACTTGCATCCCCCTGGCTAAGTGAAAATTGTATGAATAAGCATAATTAATGTATTTGGCCACCATACTTTTTTAAATATATTTTTTTAATACTTATGAAAGATGTAATATCACTACTGATCCCAGTTGTGGCCACCCATTGGCTACCTAAGTTTCCAGCTAGGGGAATTCATTGACTGTAAAAAATAACGTCAACAATAAACACGCTTTAAAAAGCCCTGCACTAAAAATTGTTCATAATAAAAATGAAACTATTCACTGTCTATTCCGTTAGGGCCTTAGTGTAAGCAATTTTTGTAATTAAGTCTAATATTTGAATGAAAAAGGCGTGGGGCGCTTTTAGGATTGTAATTTACAACTTAGAGGAAATAAATGGGAACAGCTGCCCAAGACCATCTTTGGGACTTTAGGCTACGGTAACCGCTTACCACCAGGCGGGCCGTATGCTTTTTTGCCAGCTTAGAGGTTTAAAAAAAACTTTTGTCACGCATTTCCTAATTTTGAAAACATTAAAAATTATGCAGGTAAACCACAATTTATAATGGAAAACAGTAGAGAGTGGTATTATTCTTGCTTTCTCTCCAAAAAATCAGAAAACCTTGTTAATGTATTGTACTATTTGTAATATCGATCATCTGCATTGCAATTTAAAGTCTAGTTTAGTTGGATAGATACCTAGGCTCACGTTATCACCAGGGAAAGTTTATGAATGCACAAGTTAGAAATAAACACCTATATAGAAACTTGCAAGGCCATTCACATTCTGCCTAGTTTTTCGCACGCTATCTCACTTTCCAGATTTCCCTCCATTTATAGTATGTCGTATCTACCCATAGTTTTTCAGCTTTTCGTGAGTTGACTGCGCTTAATTATGTAAGTAGAATATATACTATCAAATTCAATAATTATAACATCGCTCGTAGCACAGTTTTCATCTCGTAGCATTGTCTCGCATTTTTTGTCTAACATGCTACAATTATGTACCGCCCGTAGCACACATACAACCCAAGAACCAAGCTTTGTAGTGTACCTACCTACTATTCCTACCTACAACTATAAATCAGGTCGTTAGTTAATATTTGCAATAACTTCGTATATTGTCGACGAAAAAAGTTTCTAAAGTTAGAAAATATAAACCACTTGCCCGGGATTAAAAGTAGCCTTTAATACTAATAAATTATTCAATTCGTTAATCAATATTGAAAAAAATGAAATTAGGTATCAATATTTTTTTTAATTTTCGAAACTTTCTCGACAATCGCCTACTAGTGCGCGCTAACGGCTTCAGCAAATGACAAACTAGACAAAGACTACATAACACACCAAAAATCCTCACTTTGATATGAATATCCAACACCCTTGCCACATTATTACTAATGGTAATACTGTGCCTTTACCGTCTCCTTGTTAGCCAAGTAAGAACTCACGCCTAGTTCGAAACAAGCACCTATCGGTGTGTTCCGACAGCTGCACTTGAGAGCCAGTTCCTTCTAAGCTTTGTGTGCTTACCGGACAAACACAGGCCTATACACAGTAAAAAGGCCTATAAAAAAAGCTTCTGCATTTTATTGCGAACGAGCGACGTATTGGAATATTTTTAACGTAACATACTTACATACCTATATTTAATACATACTCAACTACTATCATTATAAATAGGTATATGACGTCATCCATTATTAAATTACCGATCACGTTCGAAAGGTCCATAAAGATTGCTCATCGGATTAATTGTGCCTTTTTTGACTAAGAATGTGTAGGTATATAGAACGTACCTAGCTAGTAGTTGTATATTTATATCTTATGCAATAAGTAGATAGGGAACAATATTCAGCTGGGTAATAAACGAAGGGAAGTTTATAAGAATGTTGGATGAGTCATCATGATTGTATCTATTTGTGGTCAAATAGTAACCAGTGGTTTTAAAAATACATACCTACCAAGTTATTTTTAAAAACATTGTTTTTGAGGCTCATTCTCATTAAATAATTCTTCTGGATACCCTACGTTTTTATCAAAGATTTGCATAAGACGCCGTGTGTCAGTCATAACTAAAGCGATCGTTGTTGCAATGGTTCATCAAAATTACCGTATAGTCTTGCCGTATAGTAAGTACTTACGTACGAGGGTGAATAATTTAATATTTTTATGCAAATAAGTGCATGTTACATTTTAAAGTCGAGACCAACCAAAGCGTATCCATAACTTCACTACTTATATGAAACCTATCTCACATGCAATGGGTATTTCTACTTTTTTTTGACTAAATAGTTAATACATATAAGAAGACTCGTATTGAATAGAGATACGTATAACATCTTTTTGCTACCGACTTTCGCGATAATACTTTTTCCGTCCTTTCTCGGACCTCGCTATTCTTGAAGATAAGATTAGATAGCCCGTACTTATTTATATTTTATGTCACGTAGGTGCTGCCACGACTACTAAGGCAGCAAAATTGCAGTTGCAGTAATAATTCGTCGTTTAAGTGAGAGAAATGTATGCCATGGCCATGGTGGAAGGCGTTGCTCGATTATGTAGGGGTAGCCTAGTAAGTAGGTCGGATAGGTGCCAAGCGTCACGCGCTGTTGACCTCGGCTTCGTACCCAATACACACGTATACAGGTCGGTTACCGAAAGCTGGCACCTTCACAGTTCTCACACATATGCAATTTGACGATACAGTATGTTTTATTATTACATTATTGCTTCTAATCATTTAGTAAATTCTAATGGACGAAAAAGACCACTCTATATTTATGAGCAGTAGCAAAAGTAAAACAATAACTGTCTCCTTCATACTCATAAGCTTGACCGCGCGCGAGAGAGACTGACACTTTTCATGATGCGCATGCAGTGCGACGTCACATACACTACACAAATGCAACGTGTAAATGTGTTGAACGTGCCAGCTTTAGTTAATCGACCAAAGAGTACCTAGCTCGAATGGGGAAGTACCTCCATCTTACAGAATACCTACCCCAGCCAAATAACTTTGTGTTCCTGCGCGTACGCTGCGAGTAAGGTTGCCAAAGCTCGTCGGGGATGGAGAAAAGATCGGTAACGCGTACGTGAGTAATGCCCCGTGTTGCAAGCGTTCATATGGCTACGGTAACCGCTTACCATCAGGCGGACCGTATGCTTGTTAACCGACATCGTTGTATAAAAAGACTTTAATATTACCTATGTAGTTTGTGATTTCATTTTGGACGGGGGCTACCATTACGATATCGTGCTTAGCTCGAGTGAAAATCAGAAAATGAAAATCTGTTAACATAAAATATACCGAACTACTTTCAAAGTACCTACATTAAATTAGTCGTAGACTTTTTGCATCATAGATATACATCTAAATAGACGACGCGACTGTATGTACTTCGCGTGTAAAATATGTGCAAAAATTAGGCACAATAGATAGATAGATAATACTTTATTGTTACACCAAAACATATTATTTCAAACAAAACTTAAAACTAACAGTGAAAGTGCTACAATGGGCGGCCTTATCACTAAAAGTGATCTCTACCAGGCAACCTTTGGATGGAGAGGAATTGAAATAAATTGAAATAAACAATGTTCTTCATTTGAAACTGTTTCGCGGGGAGAGATGTGTAGCGAGGAATATGTTCAACTGACAAATAGGACAGATTCATTTTCACGTTAAAAATCTAACTACTTAAATCAATCTTGTGACATTATGGTAGGTACAAAAAAAGTTATACGCTTCGTTTTCATACGGATGGAGGGACTTGCGTTATCTATTTAGATTTATATCTGTGTTTTATACACACATAACAAAGTCAAAAAGTATTTATTCAATTTAGGCCCTGATAAGGCACTTATGAACGTTAACCAAACGACTCTACAACATTAATTTTCTTCGTTGAATAATAATAACACATATATTATCATTGGAAATGTATTTTTAAGGGTTGGTTAGAACGGAAATCACATGCTCGAGCATTTTCAAGCAAACTCGCGTCAACTCTTTTTGAATAGAATAACGATTACCTACTACGAATCACGCTCGAGCATACACGATCATTTTTCCTCCCCTAATAAAGAGTTACTTAGGTATATAATTTCTACGTTCTAACCCCTAAGACGTAACTTCAAAACTTCGTTCCATCCATTAAATGTAAAACATTATGGACAAGAATTCCTCGGTTTAAGAAATACGACCAAGATTAACATAATTGTTTCCACTTCCACAAAGTGAATACAATAGTCATTTTTAGTTTTAATTTATAGGTACCAAATACATTAACCATAATTAATTATAATGAATTTTTCGATTGTCAGCGATTAATAACAGCTATTCTACAAACGTTATCCAAATAACAACTTTTATGGCCTTGTATTGAAGAATCGACTCTACGCAGTGCGACGTTATACCTATTCAACTCTTTATTATTGACTGACAATTATTTTTCACACAAAAAAATTGTACAAACTATTGAAAATCTACACTGTGTATATCAGTCAAGGCTAAGAAATAATAATAGGCTTGAATATTATTTTAATAGGTATTTCACGTCTACATAGGTAAAAACAAACTTACATACGTAAATTATTTTTCTTTAATAAATAGGTGGAATAGCTTATGCCTTGGACCCTTGGTTGATATGTTAGTACCAGGACGGTACAAAGTTCCTAAAAATAAGAATAACCGGTCAATAGAGTCATGCTCGCGCAAATATGTTAATAATGGCCATACTCAAAAAAGGAGTCAGTTAGGAGTCCTTGCACAGACAGGACAGATATGAAAGATCACAGAAATGTATAATTAAGAAAAACTGTACTAGAGTACGTGTACGTCCGTGAGCACGGGTACGGTCTAAGTGCCTTGAAACGAAGTGCACGAATAAGTTTCAACGACTAAAAACATCTATGTATCTACTAAACCTATTAAAATCTAAATTGTAGCTTTAGAAACCTAGGAGAACAGGGGGATGTATGACGACTGAACATACTTTAAGTTCTTTTAAATGTCTCCCGCCATACGATATTATATATGTTACTTTAAACTTTTTTTGTTATTTTGGATCCAAACTGATCCCGAAATTAATCTAATATTAGGTAGGTAGTTTTTATAATTTTTTATGAGTGATAATAATGTGTGCGAGCCGGTTGGGCGACCGCAAAGGGCGCCAGGCACGAGAATGCGCATATACAATCTTATATTTAAATTGGTGTAAAACTGACAAATTCTGGAAGGCAACATATCTTCATAAGGTGCTCTCGTTCTTGAGATATCAAGAAAAAAATCCGGTGCAACCGTTTCTGGTAAAGTGATCAACATTTGCAATGCTATTAATTACATTTGGACACCCAGTTTGGCCACAATTTTTTTATGTTGCGATGTTTAATGAAATTTTAAAAGATGTTTTATAATTGGACATCATCTTGAGTGTGGATAGGCCCGGCCGGCCAGGAATTTGTTACTAATTCTTGTCAATTTTTTTCACCATATATCAGATTTTCTTTGCTCTTAGTCCAAGAGGTAGTGCATAGCGTTTATTCGCTCAAAGAGCAACTCCTTACAGAATACCGCAGCCAAATAACTTTATGTTGTGTTCTTGGGCATGAGTAAGGTCGCCAGAGCTCATTGGGGAGAGGGGAAGGGTCAGTAACGCGTGATTGATGCCCCGGGTGTGATGCAACCCCTGTGGCATCACAGGAGAGCCGTATGCTTGTATGCAGACATAGTTGATTTAAAAAGTAGTTGCCACCGACTCGCGTAAACTTGGTAAATTAGGTAACCCAATATATGTGTAGGTATGTACGAGTCATGCAGTCCTCTTCTTGTAATCATGTAGGTAATGAATAGGTAGGTAGGTAGGCCCGAGCAGAGCAAAGAGCAACTCTAGGTATCCGTAGGTCAAATCGTTTAGTCTAGATATAATAGAGCACCCACAGGTTCGAATGAACGGAGGTGTAATAGCTTATTGTTATTCACCAGCCCCCACATAATTGTCAAGCCAATTTTAATAAAAGAATTTGCTTCATTTTGCAATGGCTTCAGGACTATTAGATCCAATCGTCCAAGGTTATTAGACCAAAACAGGATTTATATAATTTCCTTAGTTGAAAATTTAGCATTACAGGTAGGTACGAACTTATACCTAGGTATTCATATAGGACATTTATTGCTTCCGTAATGCTTCCCATCATGTTAGTACCTATGTTGACTTGTATCTCCCAGAAAGGCCTGCCTGACCTGCCACTTGCCAGGTACGAACAAAAAAAACTTTACGAAGTAGGGCGGAACGGCAAGTGACGTGGCAGTGACCTATAAAAATAGTGATAAAAATATTAACGAATATTAAGTATAAAGAGCAAATCTCACACTCCTATTTTTCATATCATATTCATGTATCAATATAAATTTATAAATAGTAGGTAGGTATATACCTATAATATTAGTTATCTAGGTTTCTATTGTACCTCTGCTTAGATAGGTAGGAATCAAATAGCCGTGTTAAAAATGTATTTAAATCTGCATTTTCGTAGTATCGAGTAAAAAATATAGAATAAAATATAGACAAAACAAATAGGTACAATTTTGCACATTTACCTATAGGTAACAGTGTTCATGTTTAGTTGGGAATCTCAGCTGATGTTTACTAGTTTGCTGCGAATCGTTTCGTCTACAAGGTCGATGATGTAATTGCCATTTTTAGCGTTTAAACGTGAGCCGGTACAAATCTTGCTAGGTAGGTATACTTACTAAATATATAGGTACGATGTTCAACGATAGCTCTAACTTGGATATGACATTGTGTTTGGTTATTTTTGCATGACATCATCTGTATCCCTGGCGGCGTGGCGGCGGTGCGATCATTCGCTTATTATATTTAGTTAAGTAATTAACTTTTTAATATTTCATTAGCGTTATACATTTCCGTAGCGTAGGTACCGGAAACACCGTGACTAGAACCGTACCACTACCATGAGATTGCTACGGTAACGTAATCGATACTCGCTAGCAATCTAGATAAACATTATGTACTAGCTGCCCGGCGCGGCACCGTTTGCGTGGTGTCCTACTCTACCCTACATTTTTAAACCTTCCCTGGACTTCCACGATTTCATAACCATAATAAGCCAAATCAGTACAGCCATTCTCGAGTTTTAGCGAGACTAACGAACACCAATTAATTTTTATACAGGGCGAACCACAAGCTCTTAAAACAAGGTTAAAATAACCTTATTTGACTTTTGTCTTTCTTTGACATCCGACGTCAAAACGGGACATAAGACAAATAAGGTTATTTTGAGCTTGTGGTAGGCCCCCTGGTATATAGATTTATAGATACATAGATATATTCGAGCAGCGCCTTTAGTGGACAGTTTGGGAATGACACTAAGTTATTCATTAAAAATCACAGTATTTCACCGTTTTAGTTTTATGGTGGGTACTAAAACGAATCCCATTCGAAAGATGTTTGAAACGGCCGTTATATTATTGGGATTTCATGGCAAATCGTTTTTTTTTTTTTTTTTTTTTTTTTAATTTATTTATAACACACAGTAAACAATCAAGTGTAAGTACAAACACTATAAAAAGCCTTTATAAAGCGAGCGAAAACCTTTCTAGGTTTATCTGTCACTGTAAACGTTTAATCATCACATGGTAGATATACTCCATTGTGGCTCGCTTCGCAGGCTATCACAAAGCAGCCCGGCAGATGGCGCTGCAGTCGATAATATTTTGTAATACTTCTAAGTACACATAAAAAAAAAGTCGTGCTGAGTTTCTTGTCGGAGTCTTCCGAGTTCAAGTTGTATTTGGAACCGGTGTAGAGTAATTTTGTTAACCTTCATAAGTGCCTTATCAGGGCCTAAATTGTTTTTTTTTTTTAAATATATTTATTTTATAAAAGTCACATAATTTACTATAGGTATATATCTGTCAAACTGCATGGCAGTTTGACATAACTGCATAGCAGTTTGTCGGCAAAAAAACGCTTTTTGAATTTGAATTCAACCACTCCTGAAAACTTGAACGACTAAGTACTGACGACTTGAAACTTAAAAATCGTTTGATTTCAGTCAGTGAAGATGTCAGAAGAAGCGCACGCTGCAGCGGTGGAGCAAGTGACGCAGGAGGTGAAAGATGTGAAGCTGGAGAATGGAAACGCGCCGGGAGCGGCCAACGGCACATCCAACAAACCAGAGGACAATGCGATACCTTTCAAAGTAAGTTTATATTTTACAACGGATGGTTGATTTTCCTAATTTAAATCGATAAACATGGACAATATATACGACCTACTACTGGTTTCATTGAAATAAATAACGTCGGACCTGTAGTAGGTAACGTTTGGTAAGTGCCTTTATATGAAATCATGTAACTATTATACTTATCGGTAGCGCACTGTCTGAGCTAGCTGTTTTTACAAACATGTCTTCTACTGGTTTTTAATTTTTAAAGTATGTTCCCACCTAATATCGATTGACGGATTTTCAATGAACGAAATGGCAATAGGTTATATTTTGTTACGAGACGGTGCGGCGACATGCAAAATCCATTGACCAATTTTCCTAGGTGTAAAGCATAGAGATATTTTAAGTACGTGGAAAGTGATCGAGTAAGCAGTAAGTCCCTGTATTCCTACACAAACCTAAGAGTTAATTTGAACATTTCCAGGACGCTTTCAAAGCATTTTCAAAATTCGGCGATCCGAAATCTGATGGCAAACAAATCACACTCTCTCAAAGCGACAAGTGGATGAAGCAAGCCAAAGTTATTGATGCAAAGAAGATAACTACAACAGACACTGCGATCCACTTCAAGAAACTCAAGTCCGTCAAACTTGGTATCGAAGACTATCAGAAGTTCCTCGATGACTTAGCCAAGAGCAAAAAGTGTGAACTAGATGATATTAAGAAGAAGCTCACCACTTGTGGACAACCAGGATATTCATCGCATGTAAGTATTTAAATATTATAGAATGCGACAGTGTATAGTAGTACCCAACTGATATGGCGCGTCGTGAAACTTTGTTCGCACCGAAAAAAAGTATGGCCCCGAAGATTAACGAAAGAATGCTTAAAACTTACAATCAACCCCAGGTCACTACTATAAGGTACATAATACACTGCAGTTGTAAGTTCCGTCTCACTCGCAAGTCACGCCCCTCCGCACGGCGCGCGCTAACATGGCGGCAGGTGCCGACCATGCATTTCCCGCGCTTTGAAAATGTATCTTCTGCGCAGGTACATCGGTAAGCCATATCAGTTGGGTTACTGTACTTATTAGTTTCTTGGAATACCTCATGTGTGAAAAATCTGACACCATAAAGAATTTACCACAATCTTAAAAGGCCTGCCAGTCATTGTAGTTCACAAAATATAGCTTGATATGAAAATCAACCTTATTGCTTTACGATAAAGTTCATGTTTATTCCGTGATTGATTGTATGATGATACGGATGTAACTTATGGAAAAAAATATTGTTTTTATGGTTACTTTCCATAACACTCAGTCAATTGTCACAGGTATTAAACTATATTTTATGAAGTATAAACTAAACTTAAACTTACTCTATGGTTAAATTAACTGTATGTTTTAATCCTACATTTAAGCAATGTTCAAGTTACTATTTTACCTTGAGAAATATTTAATTTTTGGGTACTATATGAATCAAAAGAATTTAACACCATAATAATGATAACGAGGAAAAATCCGTTTAGAGTAGTAATACCGAGCAATTTCATTCCGCATCCGATTTTGAACAGTAAACACCAATCACTGCATTGTGTTCTTGACTTGGTCAATCAGAGCGCACGTTTCCTTGACTTAGCCAATCAGAGCGCATTGACGGTGGTGAGAAATTGTTGGAATAGATGTCAAGCAACATGAATGTCATTGCGCTTCTTTGCGTTAAATTGTTTGATGGGAGCCAGTTACACAAATAAATACTTATATTGCAGGTAACAAAATCCCAAACAGCTGCAGCGGCAGTGGACAGACTGACAGATACCAGCAAGTACACAGGCTCTCACAAACAGCGCTTCGATGACTCCGGCAAGGGCAAGGGAATCGCTGGAAGGAAGGACCTCGTAGACGGCTCTGGCTACGTCTCAGGCTACCAGCACAAAGACTCTTATAACAAGACTCATTAGCCATCTCAACTGAAGCAAAACTCCTTCAGCCTACAATATCAGATAAGACATTGTAAATTTCTGGTACTAAATTTGATTTCACATATAAAATATACTTTGCATGTTGTGCGACGATGACATTCCTTGATACTTGGAAGTAGAAAAGTAAGGTCCAATGTTTTAAAAATATGAATATTGTTTTTATTAATTGTTGATTTGATTTATCTGTTTTAATGTCTAGTCGTGTATAATTAAGGTTGATAATTGTTTTTTAAATTATTTTATCATTACATTCTTAAATAGCAGTGTATATTGCTTTAACTCTTAAGAGTTTTTAATATTTTTGTGCAAAACAGAAGTACAAACAATCAACTCAATATACGTACAATTTATATACAGTTCCAACTGTCAATGAAAAAATATGTTGAAATGTTTTTTTTACACTACTTTAAACATTTTTCGCAAAAATGTTAACGTGTCATATAAATTAAGTGCACGCTTTATTTCATAAGCAATGAATATTTGAATGGTTCTTTATAATAAATGTGTATGTACTTCAAAATCCCAATGAATAATGTATGTACCTCTAAAATATTTATATTCATAAAATAAATACGTAACAACTAAAAGGTTTTTCGATTTATCCATTCCAATCAAACCAAATAAAAATCCAATATTGTAAAATTGATTAAAATAATGAACAGAATTGTCCATAGGTACAATTTATTTGACTTATAACTACAAATACATGTGTAAAGCACTAACATTTTATGAAAATATGAATAATTAATGATGCATGGTATGTTATAATATGATGTATGTAGGTACTAATAATTTTACACAATCATTGCACCCTCAAATTAACCTAAGTCTTAAATTCACAGAATGTTTGAGTTATACATATACTGAGTACATACTTTGAGATGTCATCTCGGAGTTTACTGTTTACTTTTTTCACGATCTCGGATTTGTTCCAAAGTAAAAGTAATTCAACATGACATACCCAACATAGGTTTCGAAAAGGTGACATCTCACAGTATCAACCAAGTAAACAGACTATACAGTAAGATCTAAATAATATATTAATAATAAAATAACAAATATTACCAGCCCATTTTTTTTTATACAGGTTGTTGTTTTGGTCAGCGACGAGCGACTCAGGGTCGATAATACAACTGATACTGGTGCTAAAAAAATATTAAAAAATACTTTATTTTTTTATAATAATAAATATAATATTATTTTGAAAATCATGTAATAAGCTAAAATATAGATGTAATACTCAACAGGAGTGCTAGGGAGGGAAGGGGTGGGGCAATGGCGGCTTGCGCCTAGCTCTAGTCAGTGCATGTGGCTAGTGACCATACTTTGCGGTAATTTTATTTCAAATTGAATAAGGTATTTCTCAACGCATTTACAGTATTTAATGAAATTAAGTCCATTTTTGGAAAATGTATTTATTGTACTACCGCTCCTGGGTCGCTTGTCGCTGACTAAAAAAACACCCTGTATATAACATTTAATATAATAAAATTAATATCAGGGGAGAATTTGATTGTATGCCTATGAACGCGGTGAAACAACTTGAGTTTAGAAATTATAATTATCATAGTTACAAATGCAAATAGTTGCAACTTGCGAGGAAACGTGCCTATCGTATCGTATGATGAATTAAACGATGTTCACAATATACCTACTGTTAACTAACTTATTAGTTGATACAATATCAAATTGTATTAAAAAAAAATCGCTATTACATTTTATAGCCGGTATAAATATTTGGAGTAAAACTCACAGGCACAAGTATTTATCAATAAGTAATCGCGAAAGACTCTGTGGAAAAATTCCATACCTGCTCTAACAAAATGTAAGTAATTCTTGCGATTTAAGAGTTAGTCCTATACAAAAAGTATTCATATTGATAAGTACTTACAACCCGGTCAGTAAGTGTATACAGACGTGCAAGACAGTAGTTGGTATACTATTTACATAGAATATCAAATATTATAAATAAACTCCCCGGCTATGAATTTAGCCTAAGTGCGAAATAGTAGTACCCAACTGATAAGGCGCGTCGTGAATCTTCGTTCGCACAGAAAAGAAAGTATGGCCCCGAAGATTAACGAAAGAATGCTTAAAACTTACAATCAACCTTAGATCACTGCTATAAGGTTCATAATACACTGCAGCTGTTAGTTTCGTCTAACTCGCAAGTCACGCCCTTCCGCACACATGGCGGCAGCTGCCGACCAATAGCGTTTCCCGCGCTTTGAAAATGTATATTCTGCGTAGGTTCATCGGTAAGCCATATCAGTTGAGTACTACTGTACAAAAGAGGTATTTTCCAGTATAGATTTTTTTTTCTTTAATATTACTTACCAAACTTATTGCATCGCATTTGGTATCGTTTTAAAGCTAAAAAAGTCTAGGTTTCACCGGCCTAAATGTTGCGATTTTGCCATGTGAGTTTTTTTTTTAACTTTACTCTTCATACAAAAATTTACGAACTTTTTACTGTCAATTCTACTCAATATTTATGGTGTATACGATAGCTCAGTATAAGTTCAATTGTATTTTCCAAATGTTAACCTTTTTTATCTTTTAAATTAAACCAAATACCTACATTGAAATTAAATTAATGAAGAGAAAATCGTGATTGAAAAGACCTCTTTTTTATGAAATTTCGTGTTTGAGCTAAATTCAGTACCGTTGAGTGTGGTTACTCTCTTATACCAAACGCACTTTACTATCACATTAGCTTGAGAAAATAAAAATTATATTTAGTCCAGCTCCTGTAGTCAATAAAGAAAATATTCCATGTTTGATATTGACTCAAGCGTAATAAGACATTCCTTTTCATGCATTTACCAGGACATCTCTGACTTGGAATTAATGGCCAGTTAGGTAGTTTGGCAGTAGGTATTTTGGATCGCTATAATATGTCCACTTACTCAAACAGCAATGGAACGCAAAAGCAATGCATAAGAACGCGTGTTTTGGTTTCAAAGCTTCGGAACTTCTTAAATAGTCCTTGTATTTGCCTTTAATGGTATCACATTATTTTGCACTGCTTTAGGTTACATGTGGTGTCTCTAATCGCTATTCCTCCCTGTGACTGTAATTATATTATTTTTGAAAATTTACAAATGCAATTTAAATAACCTGTGGGTGTGGGATATAGAGATTCCTATTTAACAATATTATCATTGATCTATCATATACTTTAAAATTCAATAAAGAAATGATTACGCTCAGAATTATGTACAGTTCATTTTATATTAATATTATTATATCAAAAGAAATATTGCTTTTTGCCAATTACTCACATTACCTATAAACATAATATTCAAACGTAATTGATAAAATTAAAAGGAATCTTCTCTTTAAATTCACATTTATAATATAATGAAAGGCTGCCACGTGCCCCTAGCAACATTTACACAACAATAATCTCACATATAGTTCCCTAATTATTTTCATAATTATCTGATACCATAAGATTAAAAAGCTTAACTTCCGCCTGTAGAAAGTATTGTACATTCCATTTAAAATATTTAGAAGTTCTGAATAAAACAAAGAATAAATTCGCCACTATTATCGGAATATTATGACGTATTTGAAAGTAATTCTGCATATCTGGTGACTGTTGACCTATTACGCTTGGAGAGATATTATAACGCTGAAAGACAGAATGTCAATAATGATTTATCTAATGAAGGAACTAGAATGCATTTATTCAGACTTAAACACGCACGCTGCGATAGCCGTTTTGACAGCCCACTTTTATACCGGAGCCAAAACAGACAAGAATAGATACTCTTCATGTCAAAACAGACATCATAGCGTACCGCCTAGTTTAATCAAAAACGGCTGAGATTCTATAGATACGTAGAAGCACCGTTTCAATCCGATGTGCGGGCTAACACTTCAGCTGAGTATGTATTGTATTTATCAGAAGTTAAGGAAAGGATAAGTAAGTTCAATGATATAAAGAATCAAGTAGCTACAATCATAACGATATACCTTTGTCCGCTCCCTTGTATAAATATTTAATCTTATGGTTTAACTTTATTTCATAATTCAATTTAAAAGAGTATATTTCGAAACCAACTGAGGTGGCGTTGCGTCCGCGTCGCAGTTCGCACACAATGAATCGACCCCAGTTGTAGAGAAATATGACTAATTCGGCTCTATATTGTGTTGGCTATCATAAATTCGCATGACATAAAACCAAGTAAATGTTACAATAATGCTACATGGAATCAAGAAATTTTTTATACATAATTTCCTAGTCATACAAATGTTATCACAAAATTGAAAATTCGCCGACGCTTACATTGGGCCTTCAATTGTACTCACTTTCATGGCGAAATAATAGACAGCTCGACTACCTAAAATGAAGGCAAGCAAAAAGGCTCCAACGTACGCTACATAGATACCGGCTCCATGGCTCTTGGCTGTAGAGAATGTACCGAGTGTGACTCCCAATGCGATCGCGAGGAAGATCAGTGCCAATAATGCAAATATTGTACCTCTGACGCGAGCCATGCGCGGGCCCACAGAGGACACCTTGCGGCAGTGGGGGCACCGCACTGGAGCATTCTTCAGCAGTTGGTACTGAAAATAGTTAACACAAATTTACTCATCATATCAGTTAATAAATGTAAATTGTAGTTTAGTTTTGACTATAAATAATAAATTATCACCTCATCTAAGTAGGTTATCACCTAGACTATGTAGGTAAAAACCAGTGAAATGGGATCAAAATCACACAATTAGGCTTCTGTACTAAAACAACAAAAGTTAATCTATAGGCATTATAAAACTTTTGTCTAAGTGTTGGGCCTTACGTGGCAATACTATTTCATATATATAATTTTAATACAACTATGTTGGCAAGAAATGATATGGTCCGCCTGTCGGTAAGCAGTTACTGTACCCCAATGGATGCCTTACGAGGTATCACTCATGCATTACCATCCCTTATCCCTTCCCCAATTAGTTCTGGCAAACTTACACATGTGCAGGAACACAACATACAGTTATTTCCCTGTGGTATTATGTAAGTAAGATGGAGGTACTTCCCAATTGAGCTGCTCTATCTCTTAAAATAAAGTTGGCCCTTTTACAGACTTTCTCAATTTCCAGCAAAATCATGATTTTTCACGCATGTATCTAGATGATAACAATGATAAAAGTAAATCAAAACATTCATTTTACAGAATAATTACACAAATATTCTTTCTATGCTATTAATGACAAAGAATAAGACAAGCTCTAATGACTTCAAACAACAAGGTAGTCATTAAAATTATGATAACTTTAATTATATTGCGCTCCATAACTAATTTAAAAACTTATTGAATATAAATAAATATTCCTCTCAAACATTTTTTACAATGTTTTTCTCCATTTAATGACATGAAATTTTGTATACAGGGTGTTGTTTTGGTCAGCGACAAGCGACCCAGGAGCGATAGTACAAAAAATACATTTTCCAAAAATGGACTTCATTCCTTTAAATACTGTAAATGCGTTGAGAAATACCTTATTCAATTTGAAATAAAATTACCGCAAAGTATGGTCACTAGCCACGTGCACTGACTAGAGCTAGGCGCAAGCCGCCATTGCCCCACCCCTTTACTCCCTCGCAATCTTGTTGAGTATTACGTCTATATTTAAGCTTATTTCATGATTTTCAAAATAATATTATTTTTATTTTTATTATTATAAAAAAATAAAGTATTTTTTTTAGCACCAGTATCATTTGTATTATCGACCCTGAGTCGCTCGTTGCTGACCAAAACAACAACCTGTATAAAAACTATATTTATTTACCAGAAATGTATCCTGGCAATGGGCACAGATGACTCTGCACATGCCTGGTAATGTAGGCACCGGTGGGGTCACCGGCGAAGGGGCCAGGTTGATAATCCTCTTACAGTCAGCACGAGGACATGCTATGCGCTGTGATGATGACTTGCAAATTAACAAGCAGTTGCATGGGCAACGCACATACTTCTTGCCTGGTGGAGCATTTCTTATTGGCTACAAACAAAAGGAATGGACATATAAACAACAACACTAGTAATTTTAAGGGATACAAACATTAAAGGCATATAATCAACTCCTTTAAAGCTGGATCAACATTTCTTTTTTAAATAAACCCGTTGGTTCTTGTGTAAGACATGCCCTATAATAACAAATGATGTCATTGTTATTTTTTTTACCGCAATCCAATGGATAAGTAATTAATTAGATTTTTGTTTGTACTGATACTTACTGTAGCCTCATTGCATTCAGAGCATTTGACGACATGCTGCTCCCTCTTCCCGGATATATCGATCATTGCTTGGCATACGCGACATGTTACCATTGGCATCCCAGCTTGCTGGTACGGAGGAGGCAGCTCGTCAGGTCCGATTGGTGATATTGTGCTGACATTCACCTCCTCTGCCAGACAAAAACATCAAATTACGTTATATCTTTAAACGTAAAAAAATCATGTAACATGGAAATACAAGTTGCACAACTTGATACCACATAACTTCTGATGAGCTCGCGATCAGATCAAGGTATTCCACTTTATTGTTTAGCAACAAAATTATCTAGTATTGGTTGAATCATCAGCTGTCAAAACAAAAAGTATATATCATCCTTACCGTCCCTCAATAAAGGTTGATTTTCACTTTGACCGTCTCCCATTATACAGTACTGAAGATTTAACTGACGCAATATGCAAATATCAGCCAACTTATCACGAATTTATAAGACCAAAATACTTGTTCTACTATCCTTCGAACTTGATTTTTTTTTATAATTTTTTTTTCCATCAATGTATGTTGCCATAAATAATATTAAGGGTACATTCCGAAATGGATAATATCGATCATAGCGATCACAGCAATAACTTGCGTACCGAATTAGATATCACGCTTATGACAGCTGAGAACTATCAACAATTCGGAACGCCCGTTATCGCGCTCACAGTATTCAAAACAGAACATTTGAGAATTTAATTTAAATCTGAATTATCAATGCACTAGGACTCCTTATATCTTTTATAAGTTAACTTGCAAAAAGGAATATCTGCTTTTTTTATTATTTTTCTCTCATAAAATCATAAAAAGTATCTTTGCCAAATAGAAAACCAAGAATCTTATTAGATTTTTGCCGTCACTTTTGACAGCGCTCACGGTGATATCAGTTTAGGGCATGGTCGGTGTAAGCGCAAGATGGCGGATGTCATGACGTCATCTATGACGTTTCACGGGACATCGTGAACTGTCATTATTCAATTCGGTACGGGTTTAAGCACGCTCAAATCGATTACAGCGATTACAGCGGTAATTCGGAATGCAGCCTTAAGTTATATATAAATGTTTGCCATGTAGTTGTTCGCAGTGATGCCAGATGGGGGGGATTCCTAACTACATAGTTACTAATCTCAAATCTGTGGTCTAAACGTAGTGGTTCACTTTGAATTCGTCCGTTTCTTTCGAGCTTTGTTTGTGGGCTAGTGTCGGTTTATTTAGTTTTCTTTTGTGTCAAAGTGAAATGGAAAATATGTTTAGACGGTTACGGTTGACGCCATGGGAGAGTTGGAATAAAAATAAAATTTATTTGTAATTATTTGTATGCTTTTGTATTTCTCCTTTAGAATACGTAAAACTATTTTGGGGTTTTTTTTCAACAAGCTATATTTAGGGAAAAAGGTTGGGGGGAAATTCACATGGTCATCTGGCAACACTGGTTGTTAGGGAGGATGCGCTTTTTTGCTCGATCGGATTTTGTGGATTGTAATGGATCGTAACATCGATCAGCATTTGATCCGATTTTCAAAAATCGATCCAAAAAATCACATGAAAATACACGGTCTTACTACAAAAAACTTACGCATCAGTTGAACACGTGTTTATAAAATTCCTTACTACAAAACAGTGTTTACCGGTTGTTTTGAGCTAGACACGCCTTAGACATGGTTTAGAATTTAAACACACGCGGAGGGTTGTTTAGCAGATGTTTAACAACACTTTGCTATGAAATTTCTTATCGTAACCTTAGAACTTTCCATTCTGTTATTAAATTTGATTTAAAATATGGATTTGATATAATTGATTTTATGGTCCTATTGATATGTATTATGTACGATTTTGATAGCGTTAGAGAAATAAATTAAACCATTCATGATTTATTCGAATATAACACTAACATCCAATTAAAAAAAAACTTGATACAGTGAACATAATAATCCACATACTATATATGTTGGTTTACGTAAATAATTTATCATTGTTTTTAAAAAACTTGTTATTTTATTGTTTTTTTAATTTAAAATATTACTTATTAGAAATAGAAGCTACGATATACCGAGATACATTTTTAAAATAACTATCATGAAATCTTCTACCTACGAGAAAGCGTATTTGCCGTTACCCAAAAAAAATAACATTGGCGCTTGGTCCTTGGACCCTAGGTAGTACCTATGCATAACAGTATCCGTTGACCATTCATAACATTCCTTATCACACAATTATTTTTGTGGGAACATAATTATAGAGATTTTTGAGAACATGTCCTTGTTTCGAAAACTTTTAATTTACACAAGTAACTTCATCAATAAATTGTATTGTATCTAGTTAAACTGAACACCGAGCGTAAATGTCAAAATATGCGCCAAATAAAATGAACGCTCCATTACAGACAACACGCATACAACTTTGTATTATAAATCAATTAAACGTGTGTTTGAATAAAACAAATTTTTAAATATCTTAAATTAGTAATAATTTGATATGTTTTATTAAAAAACATTTTTGTTTAATTAATTTGACAAAAGAATAGCATAAAAGCCCACAAAATACTCAAATAATGTTGATAATTTATTAAAATATCTGCGTGTTTAGGAACGCTTAGGAACGAATGACTGAATGACTTTCGATTTTGCTCACATTGTAAAGGTTATGCCATGTTTAACTAAACATCAACTAAACACAGTTTTGTAGTAAAGAAACTTAGACACGGTTTTAACCAATGTCTAAGCCTTAAAACACTGTCTAGCTAAACAAGTGTTGAAACTGTGTTTAGTTCATCTTTTGTAGTAAGACCGACAATATTTAAATGAAATTGATAAAAAAAACTAGGTACCTATATTTATTTACCAGAAATGTGTCCTGGCAATGGGCACAGATTACCCTGCACATGCATGGTTATGTAGGTACCGGTGGGGTCACCAGTGCAGGGGCCAGGTTGATAATCCTCTTGCAGTCAGCACGAGGACATGCTATGCGCTGTGATGACGACTTGCAAATTAATAAGAAGTTGCATGGGCAACGCACATACTTCTTGTGTCATCGCTGCCACTGCGGAGATCTCGTCAACGAGCTTGGCTACCATGGGCTTTCGTCACTTAGGGAAAGTGCAGGGTTTTTGTTGTTGATAACGTGCCTTCCAGAACCAATCAGTATTGCGCGGGGCGATGGCAAGAGATCGGATGGTATGTCTTTGATACCGTGGAGCGTCGGCAGGTCGCTGGTATGGGACGCCACATGTATTGATACACTCGCATCATCTCACTTATCGGTGACTTGAAAAGTTGCAGGATGTGCAGAAAATTCTAAATTCAAAAAATACGCATCGGTTGGACCAAATTATATTTTTATGCCTTTTGCGGTCGAGACCATGGGACCCTGGGGGTCCGAAGCCGTTTTGCTCGCACTTTGTCATCAAAATTGATCGAGGCCTCCGGATACCAGCGGGCGGGGAGCTTTTTCCGCCAGCTTGGCTATGCAAAGATGAAACACTGCCAACCTTCTAGGGACCTTGCCATTAATTGGAAGTGGCGGCAGACTTGAGGAAATTTTCGATATATAGATTGTAATTTGTACATATTAATTGTAAATAAACTAAATACAATTTCATATTGAAAATATTATTATTATTTTAGCAACAATTTAAGTTAGGGTGTAAACTGAATAAATTACTGTATGACAAATTAATTTGAATATTAATTAAAATAAGTATATGACATTTATTTCAAACAAAAAAGGATTGGGTGATTAATCCAACATTAAAAAACGCCAATATAGGCTTTTCAGAAACAGCAGTTTTGAACGAATCTACATTATATTGTGTACAACAAAGCACAATGTTTGGACCGCCATCCAATTTTGATAGAGTTGAATCGATCCGCAATTCGGATCGTTGGTTTCGATGAAAATCGATTGAATCGTATCCATATCGTATCTTTGACAACGATCGACGATTGTTGTTGTG
This sequence comes from Polyploca ridens, assembly GCA_951394255.1. NCBI lineage: Eukaryota > Metazoa > Arthropoda > Insecta > Lepidoptera > Drepanidae > Polyploca > Polyploca ridens. Next base: position 7,087,019 of record OX596256.1, on the reverse strand, counting down.
TTTGATTGCAACGATCCAATCTTTGAAATGATTGGATTGGATCGTCGCATCCCTGGTAGTTGTAGTATTTTATTTACCATTGCATTTTTTACCCGACTGACCCGGAAGGAGGGTTATGTTTTTCGAGTGTATGTATGTGCATATGTCTATTTCTTTGTGCCGCTCTACAGCCTAAACGGCTTGATGGATTTAAAAATATGAGGTGTCGTTAGATTCGTCTTAGCTGGGGGAGTGTCATAGGGTATATTATTTTTATATGGCGTCTTCGAATAAAAAAAGAGGGTGGGTATTAAAAACAAAAATGTCGTTATTATAACAATATGGGTATCAAATGAAAGCTTGTAAACAGCCCTTTACATATATGTATATATTATAATACTTTTATGTAACCATTTCGCCGTAATCTGCAAAAAACCACGTTTATTGCAAGGACAGACTGAGCGGTTACCGTACGTAACTCACAGAGTTGCGATGGTTGTTGCTAGCGTTAGTTTACCGTACCGCTAATTTACTTACTAATACATACAACTCATTCATTAGTTAAAACTAAAAAGTCTGAAATAAATTAAATTATTAATCTCTTCTTTTTTTTTGTAATATTTGTTTATCCCCGACTGCAATACCTTATAGCATTCAAGTTATATTCAAAATTCTATAGATTAAAGAGCTTGTTTTTCTCTTATCAGTTAATTTTTGTTTTACGCAGTCGGGTTTTTTGTTTCTTTTAATAATTGTCATAGGTATTTTATTTCACAGAATATTAAAAAAGAGGCTGTATGGCATACCATTGCCTGCCCTTTGGCCGACTAAAAAAGAACAACAATAAGTCAACAACAACTTTTCAAAAATAAAGTTGCATGGGTTATAATTTATATTTTACAATTTATAAAAAAAATACTTAGCTAGTATAAAATATGGCTAGTAAAGTGCATAGGGTGCGATATTACAATCCAAAACCTCAGCCAATCAACTGTATTTCATTGAATAAAAGTAGCAAACTTCTTGCTGCTGCGAGGTTATATCTTTTAATTATTAGTAAATTGTTGTTTTTGGGCTTCATTAAAACAAGTGTGTAATCAAAATCGTCTCTTTTTACAGAGGTGATGCTTCAATTGAAATATGGGACCTGAATTACGCGCCATATCTCGTTAAGTTTATTCCTGGTGTCGAAAATGGTTCTGTGGAAGCATTAGGCTGGGTGCAGGATAGGTTGCTATCAACTGGTCTTGGTGGAGCTTTGATTGAGTGGGACCTTGAAAAACTTTGTCAGAAGACAACAGTGCTTCTTACTGGTTATGCAGCTTGGTGTCTCGATGTCAATCCGGACAATACATTAGTTGCAGTAGGGACTGAACAAGGATATGTGAATTTATATAGTGTTGAAAATGACGAAATTGTTTATAAGAAATTATTTGATAAACAAGAAGGCAGGATATTGTGCTGCAAATTCAATAAAACTGGGAATGTTCTTGTGACAGGTAATTATGATTTTCCCTGTTAGTTGTACTTTGATATCCATCGATCTGGGAGTTAATATAATTTGACTTTATTAGAAGTCTCTACATAAAGTTTCAAGTTGCGGAAATAAATGGTTTATGAAAAAAATCTAATTAGTTAAATCTATGCAATATTTTGCTTTTATCAACATTTTGATGCGCTAATGTGCCGCGGCAGCGGCCGGCGAGCACTAGTTACAAATTGTATGCATCCCTAATCAATGGACATCAAAGTAAATTCCTACTGATATCCCAGTTATATTGGTTTCTATAGCTTAGTTCTTATTATCAAGGGAACTATCCCATGGTGTTATTAATGACAGGAGCTAATAATAGTATAAATAAAAAAGCTAGGGATCTATCTACACACATGACAAATTTTGTGCACCTAGTAGTAGATTAGTAGTAGATTTCAAATAACATGAGTTCGGTGACACATGGTTTTTTATTAGATTTCTCAATGGTTAATGTTCATTTCGATATAATAAAGGAATACTATGATAGATCGAGGTTTCATGAAATATTGTGAGTACTATTTCAGAGTAATCAAATAGAATTTCACTAGATATTGGTAAAAAACCCTTGACCTTGACGACTCATCCTATGTGAAATAGAGTATAGTAAGCTTTTTTTTTTAATTTTACAAATTTTTCTGGATCCCATATATCACAGCAATAGAAACAATTTTGCATGTGAAAAGTTTTGATCTCCAAGGCACCAGTGCACCAAATGCGGTGGAGATAAATTAGTCCTTTAACTTGAACAGGTGCTGCTTGTGGGGGCTGTTCTGCTTAAGTTTGCCATTTATTTACTTATCAAATATTACTACTTAATAAAGATTCAGTCTCCTTTGTAGTTTTGCTGCTGCCTGTGCATGCAATTGTTCTCAGTGCGATTAGAATGAAATATGATGTTATGAATCTAAGCTTGTTTTTAAAAGAGTAATTGCTGAGTTTATTGCCAGCTCTTCTCAGCAAATGCAACCTTCCGAACCGGTTTTAGAGTCCAACTTTGCCTGCGAAGGTCTATTTGAATAAATGATTTGAATTTGAATTTTGTCCAAGTACCACCTCTTTACGCTAGTGCCTCAGAGGTCAAACTTCTAAGAATCAAAATTGTTTATATGTTTAGCTGTGGTATGTCTGTATGATCTAGTAAAAAAACATTTGTAATAAAAAAAAATTAAATATAAAATAACATTAAAGTTGAAGAATTTTTCGCCACATGTCTCAGCACAACTCAGCTAAGGTTCATTTCTTTAATCTATGGTGCATGATGATGCAGTTATTTTATTAATGTAGGTTAAAAATCCTTTAAATTCTAAAATAAAATTTTATTTTAGGTTCTGTTGACTCAATTAGAGTGTGGAATGTGGAAACAGGACATGCAACATGTCGTATGTCAGTCAGTCGGCGAGGGAAAGAAACTATAGTGTGGTGCCTTGCAGTACTCACTGATAATGTAGTTGTGTCGGGAGATAGTCAGGGCAGACTATCATTTTGGGATGGTACTATGGGAGATCAGGTAAAATAACCTATTACTATGGTTAATATTTTAAGCATTACACAAATATTTAAGTTTCTTGGCTTAAATTAAGTTTTTATTCTTTCTTATGCTTAATGACAAACTTTAAGTTGAAGAATTATGTACTCCTATTATGGTGTATACTGCACTATTGCCAAATTTAAAGTCTGTATGAGTAATTTTTCATGGTTATTGAAGATGTCAAACATCAATCTTTGTTTGCAAATAACTCTCTAGGTAACGCGTTTTAGGATCTATACATCCTCGTAATTTTTTGTTTGTATGAGTCTTCTCAATTGATGTATATGTATAGATTTAAAAGTGTGTCGCCATTTGCAAAAAAGAAACAATGATGCCAGAAGAGTATGCCACCAATCTTCAAACCTTCATTACATAAGTGTATCTAAAGAGCACAATAATTTATTTCAGATTGAATCATACACAACTCACAAAACTGACATACTAGCAATAGCAGTGTCTGATGATGAGACAAGTTTATTTTGCAGTGGGGTGGACCCCATCATTGCAAATTTCAGAAAAGTGAACAAGTCTTCAGCCAATGACTCGGATACACACTGGGTGAAGCATGTACAGAGAAATATACATGAACATGACGTCAGGTAACTTTTCAGATATGGACCAATAGCTGCCATGAAGCTTAAACTAAATTCCTTATTTTAATCAAACATGAGGGTGTGTGTATTCAATACTACTGAGTTGGAAAACAACAACCCATCTGACGCTTGCAACACCATGGGAAACTCTATACTCACGCATTGTTGACTTATAGGTCGCGCGCAAGTATTAGAAACCTCCTGCAGTATGCGACAGTCAATTTTAGCTTTAATTAATCTCACCGTCCGTATCCGTATTTAAGTATCCGTGCGCGTAACATGATTAAAAAGGAGTACAATGATTCTTTTAACATAATAATATATAGATTATATTTTTCAGAGGACTTGTAATGAACGGTAGAAATCTAATATCTATTGGCATTGATGGCTACCTCACACTGTCCAGCTTCCCGCCGAAATGGGTAATGAGGATACCACCAATGATACCAGTATCAAGATCTTCAGTTTGTCCATCGAAAAAGCTTCTACTTCTAAGGTAACCTCTGCAATTTTAACTGATATGTATTTGCAATATTACATCAAATTCATACTACTATTAATATTTAAGGTGATGATAGCCAGAAAATACAGGTGCTCAACCTCACTAAAGCCTAACAGTAAAGTAACTAATGAGAGATTCATTGCAGGTATAGCAATTACTTAGAAGTATGGAAATTAGGAACATATGCAACTAATAGCACTGGAAATGTTATGATTACAAATGTCAGTGCAAAAGACAACAATCAACCAGATAGTAATGAACTTGAAGAGGATTCTGCTATTCCCCTCATTGATACTGCAAGTATACTAGCAAATACAAGACAGGAGAGTCTAAAATTGATAGAAAATCCAGTGAAACTGGTATCGTTACAAACTAAAGGGAAAAAACAGATGAAGTGTTGTGAGCTGTCGCCTAGTGGTGAATTTATCGCTTATTCCACAGACACTGATTTAAGGATTCTGAAATTAGAAATGGTGAGTGGTAGACTTTACATGTAGGTATACATTGGCTAATATTGCGCCCTTTGTAATATTAGTGAAAATTTGAATATAATTATTGCACTAAAATATCATCATCATTATTACCGATTGCGATCACCTCCATACTCTGCAAGACTATGGAGCGTGTATTGAATCGGAGGCTCCTGGCATACCTTGAAGATAACGAACTCCTCAGTGACCGACAGTACGGTTTCCGCCAAAAACGGTCTACTGGGGATCTTCTTGTGTATGCCACACATCTTTGGAGCGAAGCCATTGAGAGACACGGGGAAGCAAGTTTCCCTCGATATATCTAAGGCTTTCGATAGGGTCTGGCACACCAGCCTTCTAAGCAAGCTTCCTTCATATGGTATTCCTGATGGCCTGTGCGCTTGGATTTCCGATTTCCTGAGTGAACGGTCTATACGAGTGGTCATAGACGGGTACTCGTCGGACCTCTTGGTAATCAATGCCGGAGTTCCTCAGGGATCAGTTCTCTCTGCAACCTTATTTCTGCTGCATATCAACGATCTGTTAAAACCCGGTATCTTTGGGTACGCAGACGACAGCACTGTTGCAGAGAGATACGTTTCCAGCGCACGAGCCACTAGTGACGAGATCCAATTGTTTCGAGAGGCCATGGTAGAGCGTTTGAACGTGACCTTACAGGCAGTCTCTGATTGAGGCAAAGCCAATCTGGTCACATTTAATGCCACCAAGACACAGGCGTGTCTTTTCACCGCCAAACGGAGTCCTTACAACCAGGCTCCTACTTTCCAAAATATATCCTTGCCAATATGCGATCGGCTTGATCTCCTAGGCATAACATTAACAGCCAAAATAAACTTTGGCTGTTCTATTGAGTCGAAGGCAGAAACAGCTGCCAGAAAGCTGGGTATCCTCTCTAAGGTCAAGCGGTACTTCACGCCTGGGCAGTTGCTCTAACTTTATAAAGCACAAGTCCGGTCATGCATGGAGTACTGCTGCCATCTTTGGGATGGATCAGCTAAGTACCAGCTTGAGGCCCTCGACTCAATAGACCGCCGAGCCAGGAGACTAATTGGAGATGAGTCTTTAATTAAGGCGAAACTCACGAGCCTTGACCATCGAAGGAAAGTTGCTTGCTTATCGGTTTTCTACAGGATATATTTTGGAGAGTGTGCGCAGGAATTGTTCAACCTTATTCCACCATCCCCATTTTTACACCGAACCACAAGACGCCGGGAAAATTTTCACCCGTACGTTGTTGACATACCGAATATACGGACACAGCGTTTTGCATCCTCATTTATAATGCGGACAGCAAGGGAGTGGAACTTGCTTCCGGCGTCTGTGTTTCCTGACGCTTATAATCTAGGTACTTTCAAGGCCAGAGTGAATAGGTTTCTTCTGGGTAAGCGTGTTTCATCTTAGGCTTCGTCATCGCCCCTTATGGGCGGGTCAGTCGCCAAACGCAAGCCCATTTAATTTAAAAAAAAAAAAAAAAAAAAAACATCAGCCTATAATGTCCCACTGCTGAGCACAGGCCTCCTTTCACAAATGAAGGTGAAAGAGAATGGGCAATACTCCACCACGCGTGCCCACTGCGGATCGGTGGAGGTAGGCTAGTGGTCAACCTACTGTTGGAATTTTTCAAGCCGCCTAGGAGGCATCCAACTAGCTTAACGACTATCACAATTAAGTGATAACCGGGACCAACGGCTCTACGTGCCTTCCGAAGCACTAAAATATATTTTCTCATAATTCTCCAACTATTTATGTAAACTATTTGATGATGTTCTTTTCTGTGACTTTATTGTTTTTTTTACGGACCTCATTAAGTTTGCCTACTTGCAGTATGTAATATATAAGGTCCTTTTAAAGTCTTGGCGGATATTTTGAGGGATGAATGTATAGGTCACTAGTAATAAAAACAATATTATAAAATAATCCGTCAGATCTGAAAGAAAAAAAATAAACAAGGTTGAAATTTATGTAAGTACCGAGAGTTAATTTATAAATAATGGAGTATTTTCAATGTAGGGATTATTTTTCAATTTTTTTTTTTTTATTACTAATGACCTATACATTCATCCCTCAAAATATCCGCCAAGACTTTAGAAGGGCCTTATGTAATATTACATACTGCAAGTAGGCAAACTTAATGCGGTCCGTAAAAAAAACAATAAAGTCACAGAAAAGAACAACACATTACGCAACATTTTAATTGAATTAATAAAAAGAATCGTATATATCGTTCACTTCAGGACGAAGAACAAACGAACATTTCGGTATCTAAAATGTTAATCAGCGGTACATCGTCCGCGTGCGACCGCGTGTCGTTCACGGCGGACTCGCGCGCGCTGGTGGCGCACTGCGCGGGCGCACGCTCGCTACACGTGTTTAACATCGACCCTCAAGCCGGCGCTGCACTTGTACATGCTATACATACTGATAAATGTAAGTATACCTTTAATAATTGTCACATATTAGGTTGTCTCGTGTCTCTCAAGTTGTTAAATGATGAGCAGCAACCTTTTATTTTGATGGGTTTCAAATTGTCTAAAGTTTTTTGTTTGGCATGATGTGCCGGCTGATTGGGAAGATACCTACCACGCCACAGGTCGTGGGTTTGATTCCCGTTCAGGACAAATTGTGTGCATGAACATGTCTGCTTATCCTGAGCTTAAGCTACAGGATCTAGAAGCTTGAAAGAGTTTGAAGATTTTGGCATACTTTTCAGCCACTATTTTGACGCAAATGAAAAACATTTAATGAGTAATATTTCATAGTTATTGAAGTTGTCAAGCATCGATCTTTTTTGCAAATAAATCTATGACGTGACGTTTTAGAACAGACAAACACCCTAGTAATTTTTTGTTTGTATGCCTGTCCGTTATCGATGTATATATGTATAGGTTTGATCGTGCGCCGCCATTTGAAAAAGGTGAAACAAAATGGCGCCTGAACAGTTATACTAGACTACGAACAAAAGCTTTCCAACTTATTTTGTACATCTTTTGTAGATTCCTTTAAGTAGTAGCATAAAGAAAATAATTCCTGTACCATCGAATAATTAACGAGGAATTAAAAAAACCGTTTCTTAATTTCAGACTTCAAAACATCTTCAATATTACACCTGTACATTTCAAGCCCGTGCCCAAACGGTGTAACATATTTGGTAGCAGCGGATACTCAAGGTGCTATAGCGGTTTGGACTCAAAGCTCTAAGAAGTTCGAGCATTACGTATCTCTGCCCAAGTACCATTGTGTGCCCTCGGCGCTCACAGTCGACAGTGAGAGACAAAACCTTATCGTGGTTTATGTTGACCAGAAGGTAAGCTATCCATCACTATGGGACTTGAGAATTTAAAAGTATGTAATGTGTTGGTATATGAATACCACTGAGCACGACACGACAAATAATAAAAAAAAACCGTATTCGATATCCGTAGAAAAATTGGCTGATAATTGTCGTAAACGTATTCAAACTTGGGCTCTGATAAGGCACTTATAAACGTTATTAATGTCTCTACCACCGGTTAGGAATACGCTTCGGGCAAGAAACTCAACTTTTGTAATTTTTTTTGATTTTAATAAACAGAATTATTCAGTAAGTGCCATGATATGACGATACGCACTTTTCTGTAAAATTTTCAAATCTGTATTCAAATTATTCGAGATTATTCTTTCGATTGGGGTTGAAGAAAATTATAATTGAAGCGGTCATGACATTACTATGAGTTTTTTTTTGCCTGATGGTAAGCGGGTACCGTAACTATATGGACACACAACACACGAGGCATCACTCACGCGTTACCGACCCTTGCCCCTCTCCAATGAGCTCTGGCGACCTTACTCACGCGTAGGAACACAACATAAAGTTATTTGGCTGCGGTATTCTGGAGGTACTGCCCCAGTCGAGCTGCTCTTTGAACGACATAACGCTATAGTCTTATAATAATTTGCAGATAATAGAATACTCGTTATCAAACAAGAAGTTCAATGATTGGTGTGGTGGTGCGCCGGCGGAGTGGCGGGCGCGGCGCGCCGCCGTCGCCTCGGTGTCGGCGCACCGCGCTAAGGACGCCATCGTCCTGCAAGACGACTCCTCGCTTTGGATCATGGACAGAACACCACTAGTGAGTTATATTTTCATACTAGCGGCCCGCCCCGGCTTCGCACGAGTAGCAGTTCGATCTCCACCAATCATCGTCATTTAGCCAAACCTTAATGAATTACACACCTAAACCTTCCTGAATAACTCAGCCCATTAGCGAAATCCGTATAGAAACTGTTAAATAGTTTTTGAGTTTATCACGTTCAGATAGACAGAGACTCGACTGGGGGATTTTGTTTTATAATAAACTAGCTGTCCCCCGCAGTTCCACCCGCGTTCCCGGGATAAAAAGTAGCCTATGTCTCTATGGCAAATTTCTTGATGATCGGTTGAGTAGTTAGGTGTGAAAGCGAAACAATAAACAAACAAAATCACATTCGCATTTATATATTTTTTTATACCACTGAGGTGGCAAACAAGCATATGGCCCGCTGGTAAGCAGTTACCGTAGCCTATGGACGCTTTCAACACCAGGGGTATCTCGCTCGTTGCCGATCCTAAAATATTGATTAGGATATGCAGTGATACCCTATAGGCACTTCATACAAGCAATCTACTTTGACAGCGAGCGATGAGGCCAATGGCCGATGGGCTCTTTACGTAGTAATAGTTATTATTCTTTGCTTCCGTTTTCTCACAGGACCTTTCAGGATATTCATTGTGATCAAGTCAAGTTTTGATTCAAGATAAAACATTTGAATTTGGAACCTGTACCTATCATATTAGGGACTTCATCCGAGATTTGATCTCTTACAGGCTAGAATGGTACTTGTAACACCTTTGGCCACAGTTCTGGATTTCCCAAACAGTATTATTTAGACGAAGACCATCGCATCTGAATATCTCACCCTATAATATAATAATAAACCTTTATTTCTAAAATACTTGTAACAGTTTTATACTTATTTTTAAGACGTATAATCTACCTAAATTAGATCGCGTATTTCAGAGTGCCTGTCGGCAAAGGCCTCCTCAAGCTCCTTCCAGTGTACTCTTTCTAGTGCAGCTCTTTTCCAGAAAGGTCCAGCTGTCAGTTTGATCTCATCTTCCCACCTTTTAACCGGTCTTCCCCTTCTTCTCTTCCCATCTCTAGGGTACCAAGTTGTAACAATTCTGCTCCATTTTTCATATTTACTTCGAATCATATGTTCTCACCCTATACTTTATGTATATAGATGATTAGCAAATATAATGGAGAATTTATTCAACATGCGTCTATTATTTTAGGATTCCGCAGAACCGACACCGAACAAAAAAGCACACAGCACGTTACCAAGCAGTTCAAACATGTCGCTGAAAATTGTACCGATCAAAGTGAGCACATTTTTAATTATTATATTGTTGTTACCCATTTACATCTAATCTATTTATGTTTTCTTGTTTTAGTACATTTTATTTAAATTAGTTTTTGATCACCATATTAGTTAGTAACAATGTAGCCGAAGGTTGTAAAAACAAGACCGGCTCTTAAGTGCTGTTGCTGAAACATACCGATAGCGTTCATCATGAGGGTGGTAGCCAACTAGAAGGGTTCTACAAAGTACTCTACATCCGTGCTATTGTTATTTTTTACTATTGATAGACTTGTGTTTGAACATAATCTCTCCTAACATGGTGTGAGGATGTAATTGAATGTGGTAAACACACACAGCCAAGAAGATGTCTATAACATGAAACATTAGAGGGTAGTTCATCGACTAAATATCAGCTCCGTAATTAATTGATTTTAAAAATATTCATATGTGTTATTTTAATGTGAAATTACTTTTAATATGTACATACCATTGTGACTAAAGAACATAAACGTTTGTGACACAAAAAACACAGTGACATAAAAAATATCAACAAAATACTCTACAGTGATAAATTATAACTAAACTTTACACTATAAAAACTAATTAAACTATAAACCAGTGACAACCATTAATTTAAACCAGTGCAGAATTGTGACGTTACACTATAAAAACATTTCCAATTAATCTAATAAATATTTTACAAAAAGTAAATCAACAATGAAGAATTGACTGTGTTAAGATTATATCTATCCTTTTTTTTTTTTTTTTTTTTTATTATCGTGGGGAAATCCTCATAGGATACCCGACCGCCTTGGGGGGAGCGGCCAGGTTATGCCGGACTTTTACCGGCTAAAACCCCACGGTGGTCGCCATCTGCGCTACAGAGGGGGGCGGGCTCTCGTGCAGATCGCGTACCTGCTCGCCCCTCCATGCGCGGCGCTGTGATAGCCCGTCCCGGGGGAAGTTTGATACCTCCCCCCAGCACCCTCGCGGTGCTATCGCACGATGAATCGTGACCACAGCGACTCATCGTCCTCCTCGGGGTCGCTTCTGGGCGTTCAGGGCCCCCGCCCCGATTGCCCACGACCCCGAAGGTCCCCGTTTAGTCGCCTTTTACGACAGGCAGGGGAACACCGTAGCTGTGATTCTTAGCCCCAGCTACAGGGCAGGAGGGCCGCCACGAGGCACTGCCGCGCCTCGGCGGCGTCGTCTCCGGGCGGGATCGGCTCTCTCCCGATCCCGCTCAGCCGCCTCCTTCTGGACCATTACGGTCTCACAGAAGGAGGCCACGGCCCTCCACGCCGTATCCCCGCTCAGCATCGCCGACACGACTGCTGGCAGGGAGAGATTCCGACCGATTTGGCCGACCAGGTTCCGCCGCTCGGGTTCCCACGCGGGGCACACAGCGAGCGTGTGCGATGCGGAGTCCTGGCCGCTTCCACCACAATGGAAGCAAGCCGCCGTCGCCTCACGTCCGATCCTACACAAATAATCACCGAAGCACCCATGCCCAGTGAGTATCTGTGTAAGTCTGTAGGTGAGTCGTCCACCTTGTCGCTGCATCCAGGCCTCGAAGACCGGCAGGACTGCTTCGACAACGCGTTTGCGTGCATGCCGCTCCTCGCGGAGCCTTGCACGCCACGTTGCGAATGCGATAAGTCGCTCCTGCCGTCTGATCGCCTCTTCTGGGTCGCCTCCACCACTCTGGCGGACGATGCGGATCCGGTCATAAACCCTCGCATCCATGTCCGCCAGAATGTCTAGCGGCGGAAAGCGAGCCAGAACAGTTGCCGCCTCAAAGGATATTGTGCGATATCCCCGTACGATCCGTAGGGCCATCTTACGCTGGACGCTGTAGACTTTCGTTCTACAGCGTCGGATGGCCAGCCTCTTTGCCCATACGGGCGCCCCGTAAAGGGCTACGGATCGTATGACCCCCGCATAGAGGCGGCGAACTTCCTCTCTCGGTCCCCCGAGATTGGGCAGCAGTCTGTGCATGGCACCCGCCACCCTCTCAATCCGGGGGACTAGGCGATCAAAGTGCTCTTCGAAGCCCCAGCGACTATCGAGGGTGAGGCCCAGGTACTTCATGTACCGCCCCACCCCGACTTCCGACTCACCCACTCGGACGCACGAGTCGGGTGGTTCCCTGCTCCTAGGCAGTTTATGGAACCATAGCGCCTCGGTCTTGTGAGGCGCTATTTCTAAACCCAACTCGCGGATTTTGGCGACGACGACTTCCACCCCAAGCTCGGCGAGCTGTTTGGTCCCCTCGAAAGTATCCCCACTGGCGACCACCAACGTGTCGTCTGCATAGCAAACGACATTTACACCAGCGGGGAGATTGACACGCAAAGATTATATCTATCCTACCCGAAAGCATCTTAATATTACTGATAGTTCATTGCTTCGAAGATATGATTGAATGCAAAAATTCGTCAACTCAACTATGAGCTTGTTCAGCTAAGCGTACATAGCATACGACTTACAATTCTACAGTGTCGGGATCGAATCTCACATCTGCTACATCATAGTTAAATCTATTTCTTTTTAATAGAATACTGAAGTACATCAACAATATTAACTACACAAGGTGTGTTGGCTAACAAAAAGACAATAAAATTGTTAATAAGCAATTATAAACAAAACACTACAGTGCCATCTAGCGGAAAAAGATCATACGAATTAACTCACAATTTTATTTTCGTTTACTAGTCGCAGATAAACTTAAAATAAAATTAATTTAAACTAGATATATCTTACTCCAATATGGATGACAATATAACATTTCGTAAAAATAAAAATAATATAAATAAAGAGGATTCAAATCAAACCTTGGATATAGATTCAAGCGATCCTGATGTTATGAGTTCTACCATTTATGACCAAAGTATGCATAGTTTACCAAATTTAGATACTCAAACAGATCACTATGATATTGAAAGTCTAAAACAAGAACTTGAGAATTTAAAAATAAACCTAATTAGTGCTGAAGCTGAAATAGATAAATTAAATCATGAAAACGCGACATTACAAACAGCATTACTAGAATCTCAAAAAAAAAACGAAATGTATAAAAATCTGATTGGCGGCACGCCCGTAACACCTCGATCCACTATTAAAAAGAAGAAACGTACATTACATAAAAAACTGGTACCTTTGCAACTGTATGATAATTTAAATAGTACAGATAATTTGCCAAGTCCAAAGAACTGCAATACTGAAGAAGAATATAATAAGATACAAAATAATAATCAAATGAAAACTGTTCTTATAAATGATAATAAGGAAAAACAAACAAAAAACACCACGAAAATGATGGATACTATTAATTCAAATGCAAATAATCAAATGGAAACCGAAATAATCAGTTCAACGAAATCGACTAACAAAAACAAAATGATTTATATCTTAAGTGATGATATCCTGGCTACAGATATTGCATCGATGATGACATTAACATGGGATAAAAATGTAGACCAATATTCATTTAAATCACTAGTATTCTCCAATGCTACATGTGATCACATTTTGAAAAAATCCTCGGATCTAGTAAAAGAACTTAATGAAAATGATAAAGTTGTTATATTAGTAGGAAGAAATGACTATAACCCTACAAAAATCAAAATAGAGCTAAGTTCTACACTTACCACATTGAAAAAGCAGCAAGTATTTATTGTAAATACAAATCAACACCCACACCTTAATGCATATCAATTGGGACAGGAATTCAAATTAATGTGTAACTATTTTTCAAACTGCAACTATGTAGAAGTACAACATCAGCCAAATCCAACTTTATTCAAAAGAAACTTTTGCAGAATACTTCCGTGGCTGGCGTGAATATATTGACATCTCTAAAATGGCAATTTTACAGGGCAGCCATTTTAAAGTTTGACCTGAACTGGTAAATAGGTAAATTATTTTAGTCGTTTGTGTTAATGCTGGTTTGGCGGTTATTTTATGTCATCTTTCAAATTATGTCAATAAATTAAGGAAATTCTCCATAGTTTTAATAATAATGGACTTGTCAAGTCGTTCACCAACGAGTTATCAACTTATGTACCGAGATATCAACTTATGTACCGAGATATCAACTGGTTCACCAATAGATATCAACTTACTCACCCGGGGGTAGGGATCATTACTAGGTAACACATCATTAACTACCTCATTTTACCCTAATTGTCGTAAGCTCGACTGCTACGCTAGGTCCTGGATTCGATTCCCAGTTCAAAATAAAGATCAAAATAATGATAAAAAAATATGTTTATTTTTGAAAATAACAAAGAGATAAAGTGTTGCAAAAAAAAGGACGATAAAAAACTACAGCTTATTGGAGAATCCTCTTCATCAGGGTTGTCTTCGTCTAAATCGGGGTCAGTAGATGCAGAAGCATCACCGACAGTTTTTATTTGGAGATAAAACTCCTTAAACGCGTCGCCAATTAGGTCAATCTGATCCAATAAATCTTTTTTTTTTCTGCGCTGATTGGCAACGACTCCTTCGAAATTTGATTCATTCTAAAGAACCCTATAGTGGCTTTTCCTCTTTTCCTAAAATTAATCGTCTGGAAAGGAGTTTCACGGTCCAAGCTTTGCTTGAAATGAATTTTTCCTACACAATTTTTATCACATTGCAGCCATTTAATAGGTTCTCTCTCATTCTGGATTATTTTTACATAAGAGTCCACTTTTCCCCCCCGAGGGGGATTCTCTCAAGGGGGATTTTAGGAATAAGCCTATCGATCTCAGTCCCTTCAAGAGTTTGCCCTTGTTGTGCTTTTTTTGGACACTTGATTTACGAAAATACTCAAAATCCTTTTTCTTTCCTTTTTGAGCACTCATTTCGAGTCGTTTTTCTTTATATACTCAAATAATGCGTGACAAATATTTTTAAAATATTGTTCCGAGGTGGAGGAAAGCCGCGAACGGCTGATGTCTGAAATCGAGAGTACATTAACTAGTGTCTCCGATTGGGGTCGACTAAACCTAGTCCATTTCAACCCCACCAAGACTCAAGCCTGCGCGTTCATCGCTAAGAAAACCCCATGGTCTGTGGCTCCACAATTCCAGAACACCTCCTTGAACATCAGTCAAAGCATCGGGAACCTTGATAATGATAATGATAATGAATTTATTTTCTTTCTCCTTACAAACTAGAATAACAATTTATACAATAAACATGACATTTTAAAGTTTGTAGGAGAAACTGGTATCCAAGCTAAGCCGGACCTTGGCGTCGACATATCTAGCGACGTTTTGTTCCGAAGTCACTTGGAAGACAAGGTTAAGCTGGCATGCAAAAAGTGATCGGAGTGCTCAACAGAGCGAGGCAGTACTTCACATCGGGGCAAAGGCTACAACTTTATAAGTCACAAGTCCGGCCTCATATGGAGTACTGCTGCCACCTATGGGCGGGAGCACCTGGATACCAGCTTGGGCCTTTAGACTCGGTTCAGCGACGTGCCATCAGAATTGTTGACGATCCCGAGCTCACAAGCGGTTTAGAGCCTCTCAGTCTGAGGAGAGACTTTGCCTCTTTATGTGTGTTCTACCGCTTGTACAACGGAGAGTGTTCTAAAGAATTGTTCGCAACTCCCGCCATCGACAAAAGAGCTTTCTTCCGCGGACGCTCATATTGTGGAATGAGCTCCCACCGTGGTTTTCCCAATGGAGTACAGCATGGGGTTAATAACCTGAAAATGCGCGGCAAATTTGAAAAAACTAGATGTGGTATCACTAAGTATAGTAGGAATAAATTGTTTTGATACTTTACAAAAAATGTATATAAAATATTAAGTTGATAATGAAAATATTTGATTTCCTAAATAATATTTGCATGTAAATGAGTTAAAATTGTACATAAACTCGTTACTTATTATTCTATTTTTATATAGAATGTTTTTAAATAAATTAATAAATATCCAGGGATATTCTTCACAAACGGTTATCTGATCCCAAACTAAGCGTACTATATTTATTCAAATTAAAAAATTGTGGAAATTAGATTTTTTTCTAGTTTATATTTTTTTTACCTTCGTAGAACAATTTGGATATATGTTTCAGTGATTAGCGACCGTAGAAGTTTATTTAGAAAATTGTAGAACATTAAGGTAATCGAAAGAATGAGAAGGTGGACACTATAACACTGATTTAGCTAAAAAGCCATTATGAATAAAGGGTTAGTATCAAAACTGGTTCTGGTAAACTAGTTGACACTTTTTATGCCGGGTGACGAAATAGAATGTTGCCATGTAAAGAGTTTCAATTACAGCCAGGCTCTACTTTCGTTTGCCAGACTCTATCCTTGGGTGCATTCCAATTCACGGCTATTTTTTTTTGCTGGAATAAATTTGTATGTTTTGTATTGTCCTAAAAGTTACGTAAAAGTTTTTTTTTGAGGTGTAACAAACATGGAGGTAACATGAGAGCGTCAAAAGTAACGTAAAATGTTACAAAAGTAACATTCTGGCATCGCTCTGTTTTTTACCAAAACGAGCGAGGGATGTGCCACGGTATCAAACAAATAGCGCGCTTTTCACGGAAGCATGTAGACAACTCCATTATTTTTTTTAGTTCAACTTGGGTACATTAGTAAGTAATTAATATATTCAATTAACGTTGAAGTTATTATTCATAATTTATAGTAATATCTATACTTATTACGTTAAGGGTTCACAATCGTAGTTGGCCATAACTGAACATCTCAATATGTATAGATTTTAACAGAAACGCTTCAGTTGGCCAGAACTTTACATCTAAATATATCAATTTATCCTTTGTACTATACGAAAATATGTATGTGAATAAGTTGAGATATCCAGTAATTAAAATTATTTTTAATACCGCGCATAGGATGATATGACAAAATATCAATATTCATTCACAAAAACAAGTGTATCGTTAATTTGATATGTAATTTTGTCAAGTTATACATATTAAAACGCGAGATGTCAACGTAATAACATAAGTGATTTCTCCAAAAATAACGAATATTTGGAAATGTCAATTTTTTTCATATAAATTCATAATGCGTAGGACGTATTTAGCCTGTAAAAAATAAAACAGGCAATTCGAGATATCAACTTGTTCACGCCAGCCACGGACTTAATCATATTATAAATGTAAAAGATTACGAATACAAATATCTAAATTTTGATAAAACTAAAATAAAGTTAACTGAAATCAAAGAAAAAAAGAAAGCATCTAAAGGTACCATTCCATATCTTTTTGATCAAATCCAAAAGAGAAAAGAAAAAGCTTTAAAAATATGCACGAATAAAAAAATCCAAGACAAAGAAATCCCAAATTGCAAAAAAGGTACTATTCCATACTATTTTCAATATAAACAGAAGTTAGACAAAACTAAGTGTAGTGATGAGCAAAGTGGAAATTTTTTTCGTAAATAAAAATAATACATTAGTTATCTTCCACCAAAATATTTCTGGTGTTCTCAATAAGACAGATCGGATAATTATAGCGTTAAATGAATTAAAGGATACAAATGTGAACGTCGACATCATCTGCTTTACTGAACATTTCCTGAAGAAAGATGAAGAGAACAATCTTTGTCTTCCTGGTTATACAATGGCCGGAATGTATACCAGAGAAAAAGAAAACCAACGAAAAGAAAATAGAGGAGGAGTATGCATATTAGTGAAAAAGGGATTAAATTTTAAGAAACTAGACAACATAAATAAATTAGCCATCAATTTTATATTGGAATGTTGTGCTATAGATTTACTTGATTTAAATGTAATAATTGTATGTCTGTACCGTATTCCCAGTAGTAATTATAATGTATTCTTTAAACATTTAGAAAATTTGATAGCACAGTTTGGAAAACTAAATAAGGAAGTAATTATCTGTGGAGATTTTAACATAGACCGCTTTAGGGATGATAAAATAAGCATTGAGTTTGAAAATATATTATTGGCCTATAACCTTAAACTAAAAATTTATGATGCTACTAGAGTAACCTCTTTCAGTCAAACGTGCATTGATAACTTTGCAACAAATATTCAAGCTTCCCATGCAACTGCAATAGACATGGCACTATCTGACCATAAAGGCATATTCCTGACTGTTCCAATAAAAATTCTAAAGCCCACTTCACCAAGATACTGGTTCTCTCAGAAACGCGATTACTCTCATGAGAATCTAAGTAAATTTAAGGAAGCTATAGACAGCCTGACTTTCCATGAGGTTATCGATAAGGACGATGTTAACGTTGCTTATAACATTTTCCTTGAGCTAATAATACTATTTTATGATTTATGTTTTCCATGGCGTAAGATCAAAATAAATGAAAAAAGCAAACCCTCTTGGTTGAGTAGAGGTATAAAATTATGTTCAAAGAGAAAAAGGACATTACTCTGGAACTATAGGAGAAAACCAACACAAACAAATAAAACTAACTTTAGAACTTACGCTAAAAGATTGCAAAAGGTTATACGTTTAACACAAAAGTCACAAAATGAATATTATATAAAAACAGCAAAAAATAAGTGTAAAGCTACATGGAAAATTATACATAACTTCAAAAATAAAATAACACACGATATAAAGCAAATACATAAAAATAAAATAGTTATTACAAATCCTGGTGAAATAGCTAATTGCTTTAATAATAATTTTATCGATCAAATCGTGAAAAAAACTAAAAATGATGTTATTGATTCTAAAATAAGCAGCTGTAATTCGATATTTATGAAACCGTGTGATGAATATGAACTGTTAAAAATAATAAATAATTCAAATAATACAAACAGTGTGGGTCATGACGGCATAAGCACAAAAATCTTAAAATACTGTTCTGTACCACTAGCACGTCCACTTACTCATCTAGTAAATTTAATGTTAGAAGAAGGCGTTTTTCCTGAAAGCTTAAAAATAACAATTGTTAAACCGATTTATAAAAAGGGCAACAAAACTGAAATGAATAATTACAGGCCAATTGCTCTGCTGTCGATCTTTTCAAAAATATTTGAACGTGTTATATACACCAGGCTATACGATTTTTTGGAAAGGTATGATATTCTAGTAAATGAACAAAATGGATTTAGAACAAATAAATCGACTAACTTGGCTATGTATGATCTTTTAAGCCATGTAATGGGCTGTTTTAATAAAAAAACAAAAAATAGCGGCAATATGACAAAAGCTTTTGATCACGTTGATCATTACCGGCTTTTGTCAAAACTCGATACATGTGGTGTGCGGGGATCAGCCTTAAGCCTTATTGAATCTTACTTAAAAGACAGAACTCAGTACTGCGAAGTAACAACATTCCCCCAAATATTAAATCTTATGAGACATATAAATCTGACATTAAAATTATTAAATACGGTGTACCCCAGGGTAGCATATTGGGCCCTTTATTGTTTTTAGTATATATCAATGACCTTCCACAAAATATTTCACATCCAACGATACTTTTTGCTGATGACTGTACCATTTTAGTAAAATGTAATGATTATAAAACTTTTAATACTGACATTGTTAACACTCTAAATGAGGCTAAGACTTGGCTTGCGGATAATAACTTATTAATAAATCTAAATAAAACCAAGATTATGCAGTTTCATCAACCACGAGCAAATGTACCTGAATTAAATGTAAAACTTGACGATCAACAAATTGAAATAGTAAATGACTTTAAATTTTTAGGTTTGCATATAGACAAACATTGTAATTGGAACATAAATATTGAAAAGCTTTGTTCTAGAATTAATAGTTTCATATTCCCTCTAAAAAAACTAGCTAATATTGCGAATAGAGATACAGCCATCACAGCCTATTATGGATATGCTCACTCCTTAATAAAATACGGTATAATATTTTGGGGTAATTCAACAAACTGGATAAGAGTGTTCAAAATACAGAAAAGGTGCATACGAGCCATTGTAGGTCTGAAACCATGGGAAAGCTGCAGACCATATTTTAAGGAGCTGGGAATATTGCCAGTCCCATGTATTTATATACTGGAATGCCTCACTTTTGCGAAAAAGCATTCCAACCGATTTAAAATATTTTCATTAAATAGAAATCTTCGTGGGGCTAAAAATAAACTTGTGCTACCAGGACCGACTTGCACTCTTGTAAGGAACAGTTCCTACTACATGATAGGTCATATTTTTAATAAACTTCCGGAACATATTAGAAGCCTATGCTATGATCAATTCAAGCACAAAATAGGAAATATTTTACATGAGAGAAATTATTATGACATTCGAGACTATTTTAATGATAAATTTAATTAATTGACAAATTTGTTTATCTACTGGGAATCGTACCTTATTGTAATTTAATTAATTTTTATGATAATTTTATTAATTTTTGAATTTGTTTATCTGCTGGAAATCGTGCCTTATTGTAATTAATGTATGTTATAGGTATTATTGTGATCTTCAAGAAAATTTGTACGCTTGATAAAGGCATAAAATAGTGGGACATATACATTGTAACATCCTCATTGACCTATTTTAACAAATATATAATTTTGAATTTGAATTTGAATTTGAAGAGAACTCTCAAATGCACACCGATAGGGTACATACAAGGTTCTATGGTGTTTTCACGATTCAAAAAAAATCAAAATTCAAAATCATTTATTCAAATAGACCTTCGCAGGCACTTATGAAAAGTCTGACTTTAATACCGGTTCGGAAGGCTGCATTTGCTGAGAAGAGCCGGCAATAAACCCAGCAATTACTCTTTTCAAAACAAGCTTAGATTCATTACATATTTACATTCTAATCACACTGACAACAATTGCGTGCCCCGGCGCGGCGGCAAAACTACAGAGTAGACTGAATCTATATTTAATAAGTAAATAAATGGCAAACTTAAGCAGACCAGTCCTCGCAAGAAGCACCTGGTTTGCAGCGATGATTTTCTTTACCAAAAGCCCAAGCTCAGTATAGAATTTAAACCGACCTTTGTCACATACACTTTCTACTCCATAACAACTTGGCTATCTCCTTTGTCATGAAACTTGAACCATGATTGAACCATATTTTTTTCTGCCTTAAAGATGTCATCCTTGCTACAAAACCATTGTTTATGTTTATTTTCTAGTATTTAGCTGGTTTCCACTGGCTAGGAGAGGACGAAGCCGTTACACTGGAGGTTCTTCCCCAGAACATAGTCGCCCAGCTACCAGCGCCGATGGCCTTTAATAAACGAAACGACAATGTATAGCCTATTGTAGTTTAAGGACACGTTAATATAATACATTGTTGAAATATTGTATGCTTTTCCATTAAAATATTCCTATTAGCCTGTTACACAGACTACAAACCCCCCCTCCCTCGGATGCGAATCGTATCTGACGTGTTATTTTTGCTCTGCACTTACTATCGTTTTAAAAATATTATTCCTAGATGTTTGCCTATGAAAGTTATTTAGTTCAAACCGGACACATATAATCTCCTGAAATTGGTATTGGACAAGTGATATAGTGACTCCAAAGGTGCTTTTTTTGTGAATTTAATCAGTGTGTTTGTGGTGTTAATATTTCCTAATACCCACTTGTTGATTTAGAAAATAATGACAGATTGTTTTTGCTAAAAAAAAAAATTTACCTACGGAACAATATTTGCGTCACGTACGTTAAGCATCTCCGTGGCTCAGCGCACACGGACACGGTCATTCAGTGTTGGTGTTCAGAGTTACGAGGTTCGATTCCAAACGAATAATCAACTTTTTTAACCGTGCTTAGCTACATATCAACTCCACACGCCTTCGTCGCTTACGAAAGTATATTACATTTATTAGTACTTTGTTTGGATACGTATTCAAAAATAAATTTTATCATGTCTATGCTGCGTTCTCCGCCGAGTCCAAAACCTAATATGGATGAACCAAATACAACAATTCACTATAATTCGGATTCGGCTCTCAACATTGTTGGTGATCTGGATGGTAATTACTTTAACGTCACTAAGCGACTAAAACGTACCTTAGGCGATATGAAAAATCGACCAGAGACATCAACTTCTGAAATTAAAACCATGTTTATGGAACTTAAGACTCAACAAGAACAGAAATTTGAACTATTAAACACCGCAATGCTGACAATTATGCAGCAAAACCAAGATATTCAGAAATCTGTCCTAGTCATGACCAGCCAACATGAAGAATTATTAACAAAAATAAGTGTGTTAGAACAGGAAAATGCCGAATATAAGAAGCGTGTGTTGTCATTGGAAAAACAGCTAGATGTCGTCGAAAAACATGAACGAAGCTCCAGCATTGAAATTCGCAATTTACCTAAACAAGAAAATGAGAATAAGATAACTCTCATATCCTTAATTCAAAACTTAGGCGTAGTATTGGGCCTGGAAACTCCAATACAGGAATCGGAGATCAAGAACGTTTATCGTTCCAGGTCTGAGGCTGTGTTAGTTGATTTTTCTACTAATCTTCGGAAGGAGTGCATCATTGCGTCATATAAAACACAAAATAAAACTCGTCGAGAAAACAAGGAGCCATTGATTAATTCAGAACTCATTAACCTTCCCGGTCCTCCTCGTACAATCTACATCGCTGAAAGTCTGACGAGTAAAGCTAAGCGAGTATTTTACGTAGCACGTGAAAACATCAAAAATAAAAAGCTAGTCGCTGCTTGGACATCATTCGGAAAAGTTTATGTTAAAAAGGAAGAAGGAGGGCCACCTGTTCGTGTCGAAGATGAATCAGAACTCCTGAAAATTGTAAAATGACTAGGCGGAGTCCTACCCTTGTATTGTCAACATTTAATATTAGTAATTGTAATTGGCATGCTTTTAATTTTGAATATGTTAACAGTACTGAGTATAAATTTTGTATCCTATTTTAATATTTATTGCAGTCGCTCACACCAACACACCCCAAACTCACAACTTACCACACACATACATCACACATATCCTGCGTTGGTTGTGCGAATTGGTAGTATTCGTTATGACTACCTGTTCGCTTCACGTCCGTCTTTGTCAACAACTGCCTTCTACCTACCAGATCTAGGTTTTATCCTCCAATATCAATTTGTTTACTCCACAAGTCACGCAATTATCGTGACTTTAATATCTCAAAATATTTAGTTATGATCCAAAATATTGAAACCATAAACCTAGATCTGGACTCTTTATCGGTGGCTAAAGCGGTTAACTGTGACATAGATGACATCAAGAAACATATAAGCCAAGTTAATTGCTCTCTTAAAGTTCTTTCTCAAAATATCCGCAGCATTAACTGTAATTTACCTAACTTCATTACACTATTACACAGATCGGACATATCGTGGGATGTGTTAGTTCTCTCTGAATGTTGGTTACCCACGGCCAAGTACATTCCTATCCTAGATAATTATAACTTTGCAACTACGACTTTGCATAGGTCTCAAAATGAGGGAGTCGTTATTTACTACAGAAAGCAACTTAAGGTATCGTTTGAAGAACCCGAACTAAATGACGCTAATTGTCTGTTGCTAAAACTTAACGCAGATACCTGTGTCCTTGGAATATATCGTCCACCTAGTCAACAAAATACTTGTAATTTCATTAATTCAATTGATTTACTCCTCACCAAATTAAACAGCTATAAAAATATAATTTTATGTGGTGATATAAATATAGATATAGTAACAAATAACACTGATAAACGTTCCCACGAATATTTGAATGCTCTAGCTTACCACTGCATTCTCCCAGGTCATAATTTCCCAACTCATGGAAAAACATGCCTCGATCACATCATGGTTAAAACGAAACTGAAGGCTACTTGTCTCGTAATTGAATCATCAATAACTGATCACGAGAGTGTTGCCATTTTCTTTAGCCAAAACATTCAATTAGATTATTTAAAAAATATAATATGTCATCGTATTGATTATGATCATCTCGATCAAACCATTCTCAGTTTGGATTATCTGCCAATTCTAGACTCTAGCGACGTAAATGAAGCTACATCCTTGTTTGTGGGATGTTTGTCTAAAGCTATTCAAGGAAGTTCCAAGATAGTCAAAACACCAAGAAGGAAACGAGTGAGTAAACCATGGATAACAAAAGGGTTATTACGATGTATGCGCAATAGGGATAACCTTCATAAGAAATTAAAAAAAGATCCAGAAAATGAACTACTGAAATTAACATATAAGCGCTACATGAACTTCTGTACATCGCTATTAAAAAAAGCTAAAAGAAATTATGAGAAGCAACAGATTGAAACCTCTAGGAGCAATAAGAAAAGGCTATGGGATGTTATTAAACAAATTAGTGGCACAAATAAGGTAGCAGATCGTTCATCACGCCTTATTTCAAATGACCCGGTGAAGAGCATAAATGATGTAAATAGGTTTTTTGCGGATATCGGAAAAAATCTTGCCGAGCGTGTTGCTTCTTCCTATCACTCTCCCAGTCACATAACCGAAGTCATAGCTAGCGCATCACCTACAAACTCATTTGTTATGCTTCCTACTGACGAGATTGAAATCACACAATTAATTATAGGCCTGAAGGATAATTGTGCAGTGGGAAACGATCAGATCTCTGGCAAGATACTAAAGAGATATTGTCACCTTTTTACTCCAGCTATCACTCATATTTGTAACCTCGCTATTTCAAAGGGAGTCTTTCCATTAGCGTTTAAATCAGCACTTATAAAACCGATACATAAGGGTGGTGATTGGGACTGTGTTAATAATTTTAGACCCATCTCTATTTTACCCACTCTATCAAAGATTTTAGAAGGTCTCATGAACCGCCGACTTATAAAGTTTCTTGAAATGAACAATCTTCTCTCATCTGCTCAATTTGGGTTCCGTCAAGGCAAGTCTAGCAGTGACGCAGTGCATGAGCTCGTTAACTCTTTAATAACTAACTTGGATGCAAAAAGGAAATGTCTAACGGTATTTCTCGACTTGGCAAAGGCTTTTGACACGGTCTCAATCCCACACTTATTATTTAAATTAGAAAAAATTGGAGTTCGGGGTCACCCTTTGAACTTATTTCAAGACTATCTTGCTGATAGGAAGCAGAGAGTTAAAATTGATAATCGGCTGAGTGACGAACTTTCAGTATATTTTGGCGTGCCCCAAGGTAGTATACTTGGACCGACCCTATTTTTGATCTATATAAATGACCTGTGCCAACTCTACCTCCGTAGCGGTAAAACGATTACCTACGCTGACGATACTGCTCTATTTTTTTATGGTAACAGTTGGGTTGAGGTTTTTGCTACTGCTCAAGATGGGATTAATGGGGTCAGTGCTTGGTTGCAGAACAACGGTTTGGCACTTAATGTTACTAAAACCAAATATATAACATTTGCACTAAGATCCAACCTGCTTCCACCACCATCTCTCTCAATCACCATTCATTCTTGCCCATCGGAAGACCCGTGTTCATGTCCACCTCTGCAGAGGACTGAGAGCATCAACTACCTTGGGGTGATCATAGATCAGTGCCTTAGTTTCAAACCGCACATAGATGTATTAGTTACTAGGTTGCGCAAGCTTATATACATATTTAAGAATCTCAAACATGTAGCTGATCATCGAGTCATCAAGATGGTATACTATGCTTTGTGTCAATCGCTGGTGGACTACTGCATCACCTCCTGGGGAGGCGCTGCAAAAACTCATTTAATTGAGGCAGAAAGAGCCCAACGTGCTGTACTAAAGGTTGCCGCTGGTCTTCCCTTCCAATACCCAACAGTTGAACTATATAAAAAGTGGGATACCCTAACAATTAGACAAACGTTTATTCTGCACACAGTTCTCAGAAAACATTCGGAATTATTCTACGATCCAGAAGGAATGAAAGATAAAAGACGCAAAGGTACTGTATGTCAATCTCAAATATTCCACACAAGTCTTTCTCATATTTTTTATTGTTTCTTGGGCAGTTATTTGTATAATCATATTAATGATTTGTGTAACATTTATCCACTCCGCAAAACCAACTGTAAGGAGAAAATCACAAATCATTTAAAATCGCTTAACTATGAAGACACCGAAATAATGCTACGCCCCCCAATCTAAAGTGATAATATACTATATAATATAGTGGTTACGTATACCCCTAGTATCTTTTCTATGCTTTTTGTTCTTGCTCGCCTCTCAACTAACGTTTGTACACACTTATATACACACACACATTACACACACACACACACATTACACACCACGCCCAAACACTACACATTAATTATTCCGTGTTACTGCCATATTTTTATTTATTGTTTTTCTTTCTTTACTTTAGTAATGTATTATTTTAAGTAAGTAATTTGTGTATTATTTAGTTGTTTGCATCTTACACGCATTTCCCAAATTTTATACTTAATATTAATAATCCGTGGAGTGGGCCCTGGTGACCTGTAATACAGGTTTTCATAAACCTACATCAGGCACCAGCTCTCACAAAACAGGTTTATGATGTTGTATTAGTTAGTACCAAATATTGTTATTTTTATCCTAAACCTATTGTGAGAGAAATAAATAAATATATACATATACATACATACAAACCTTTAGTTAGGTTTTGAGTTCTGAATTCGTTTATTTTCGATTAACATAATCTCGTATGGAGACTACATAAGTTTTGATTCTCGTTCTTTGGGCTTTAGGTCTATAATAAAAAAAAAATCACGTATCAGTGGTTCGTGAAAATGTCGCAATAATTGTGATATCACTCATGTTTCTTGTATGTCTTCATCCAAATCCGTTCAGCCATTAGGGGGAACACACATAGATACAAATCTTTTGCATTTATAATTATATTAATTATGACTGAAAAATACTGGTTCTGGCAACAATTCCTTTATTCAAAAACGGAATGGAAGAATGGAGTAACCGCTAGCTGTTGCGGGCGCGCCCACATCTCGTCCGTCACCTCACAACGTGAAGGCGGCAACTTGTATGATATGGGATCGCCGATGACGCTCCTGTAAAAAATATGTTATATTTCAAACCATTTATTTCAAAAAGACCTTCGCTGGCACTTATTCCTGTAGTAGTTAGTTCTTTGATGCCCAGGAAACACAAGCCTGGTTTTGAACAAAGCTTGGCCAGTTTTTCAAAGCTAGGAAACCTATCCTCGCGTGGAAACCAGAGTGGTTTTCATGATACCAGGAAATAATTGCATTGACTGGTAACTGTATGTATGAAATCTCTTTCA
The DNA here is from genome assembly GCA_951394255.1 of Polyploca ridens. Taxonomy (NCBI): domain Eukaryota; kingdom Metazoa; phylum Arthropoda; class Insecta; order Lepidoptera; family Drepanidae; genus Polyploca; species Polyploca ridens. The sequence continues at coordinate 7,059,849 of OX596256.1, read as the reverse complement.
TATTTTACTTTATCGTCATAAAATTTAAATAATTTATGTTCCTTTTTTTACGTCAATGTGTCTTTTTTTACTTTTCACCTACGACTGTACAATTCAACACCATAACATGCTATAAACTAACATAATTTTATAAATTACAATACAATTGTGGAGAGATTTGCCTTTCATTACTTTCCCAAACATTCTTTGGCTACACGTCCTTTAAGAAAAATAGCTTCGCCGGCCAGTCGGCGCTAGTAACGTACGTAGTAGGTAAATTCAGGTTCGAGAGCGTTATAGTAGCTTAAATAATGGATCCCGAATCAGTCAGAAAGAAACCTAACTGGAGACGCTATTACCTTTCTCACTAGCTGACTATTCTAGAAGCTAGTTATGTATAGATACAAGAAGCCAGAATATCTAATTTCCATCTTACTAGCACTTGCTTGACTTTCTAGTTTGAAATACTAGCTTCGTGCGTCCCGAGCATTAAAGAAGCCTGCTTACTTTGCAGAGTTAAGTGCAAAACCATTCCTTCTGCATTTGGCTGTATATTACCTATGTCGTGGTCATGCCATGTGTTATAGAAATTAATCGATGTCAACGTTGATTTGCGATTGTATCGTGGATTTTGTTTTATTTTCGGATCATACAATCTATTCGTGATATGTGTTTGATTGTCCTTAATAAAGGCCGCAGTCGACTCCGACAGATTTGGTAAGCTACATGCAGGAAATGAAATGGATTGAGTTGAGACCCAAAATTTAGTTGCTGTTTCTTTTTTCAAATACTAGAAACTTTTTACCTACCTATGAGCTACTATGCGTAGGTAAGTATCAAGAAAATACGTAATAAAAGTTTGTGTCTATGTATCCACAGAAATATTTTCGGTGATATGACTTATTTATCGCGTGGAATTTATGATGGTACGGACAAAAGTAAAATATTCATAGGTATGTTTACGATTTTGTTATTGTGGTCTAAGGCATAAATGTAATTCCAGAGAACAAAGGAATGAACTTTATTATCCTTTGTTACCCGGAGCTATGAAGAGTTTTGGCTCACATTCGATCGAATGCCTCCCGATACCTTATTCAATTAGGGTCGCCAGACCTATTCCACTGGATCTTAGGACTTATTTACGTGTTTTGGGGAATCTGACGTTCGGATATCTCCGATCTTTTTGTAGATGGCAGTAGATATTAGAATTATTATAGGTACATACACTTGATTAATAAATATTGGTACCAGTAATTATAAACTAAGTTAGCTACATGATTGAATGGTTATATAGGACATGGGTCGGTCGTTGTACTGGCTGAGAGTAGTGCTAATCAGTATCATCATCATCATAAATATTACTTTTACTTATTAGGTTATTATACCTAACAACTTTTTACTTGAGACAGGCATTTTTGGCACTAGGCTAGGCGCAACTGCTAGCAAATGTCTTAGTACAATTTTGAAACATTATTATAGTTTGTTTTTATATTCCTTAGTATAAAACTTAGTAGCCAATACTTACCCCAAGAAAATCAGCGTTTGCTTATATGGATCGTAGATTTGTCCGGGTGCTAAAGGAGGCCGAGTTGGATAATCCCGGTCAGTCTTAACAAGTCTTCCGTAACGCTCCAAAGGACATTGCGCTCGACGACCGATCATACCTGTAATCGTAGAGAACAACCATTTGGTACCTGTGGTATGGTAAGTTATATATGTCCTCTTGTAGGCCTAACCAAAAGGCAGCCAAGAATTAAACCAAGAATCTTGATTCAAGATACATTGCAGAAGGCCGGCCGCAAGCGAAATTTTTGCAGCCGAAAATAATTACTTACCAATTAAATAAAATTAAAGATTTTAGTTCTGAAACAAAGCTTACCTGATGACGTAGGGGGTAGTGGTTTAGGAGAGGGATCCACGATAACTGGATATTTTTTGGGCTCTGGCTGGCAACTCACTGAACGCAGAGCAGCTTTATATTCATCCAGAGACAGTCCTGACAAAATTAAATTCAAAATACACATTATTAAAGTTACTTGACGTTTGCTCTGGTCCTGTAAAATTATATTAATATTTATAAAATAATTCTGGTTATCTATTTGTAAGGTCATTCAATGCTCAAGTCAAGTTACGAGTCGAGATTAACACATTTGAATTTGGAACCTGCACCACATGATTTTAGGTTTATTTTCGTGTATCACTCACATCACTTCTATTCTTGAGACTTGATCTGAGTTTTGCCCTCGTTCTATAATACAGGCCCTAGCTAGATTTTTCATCTGATTGCGATGAATATTGGTGAGTTGTCATCTCATCGAGTCTCAAATCATCAAGTCCTATGATTTACATGATAATTAATTCAGCTGTTACTGTTTTATTACTTATCATGATAGATAGAGAAGAGGCCAAGGTTCGTATTTTGTTAACATTTCAACTAGCTTCCTTTACGATTTAAAAAAAATACAGCTCTTGCTGTGACTGACAGACCAACTGACGGCCGGCACCGTAGGCTTTATAATAGGGTCCGTTGGGTACGAAACTAAATAAAAAGTTTTACCAAGTTTTTGCGCTTCTTCTTCCTGTATTTCACGAATATTGCAATAAAAGCCCCAGTTTTTATGCCAAAGACGAGCGGCATGCTTCGATTTCTTAGTCACTGATGTACTATAAAAAATATAGATTTTAAAATACCTATATGTAGGACTCAAAATGAATAATAGTAGGTAGTTAAATAATTTACAGGATTCCTTGAGCTTTGACCGGATCCGTGGAAGGTTCTCGACGACTTCCGACGTTAGGCACTGGTGCAGAGGCTTCCATTTTAGAAAACCGGATTAAATTACTTGATACACTGAAGGGAAGGAGGTTCAACCAAAAATAAAGAAAGCAAGCACTGATTTAACTACGTGAACTACACCAAGTTGGGTAGTTTCGTGTTGCTAAGGCATTTCATTGACCAATCAATGTGCATTTTGTACCAACCTACTTACTTCTTCCCAACTACGACTTAATAGGTAGGTAGGTAGTTAGGAATTTAATTTTATATATATTTGTGATATCTTTTAGGTCTATGTGATACGTCGTTTCGCTACTACAAGAACTATTGTATTACAGAAAAGTAATTAACAGTGAATACGTTTTTCATCTTACGCCCATAATATGTGACGGTAGCGAAACGGCCAAGCAACATATTTTGACTACGGTGTGTAGAGTTTGTGAAGTTAGGGCGAGTAGAGTTTTAAGTTTGGCTCTACATGAGATCTGATAACTTTTTGACAGTGCGAGCCATATGGTCTCATCTTGGCAACATTTTACATGAAAATGTTTTTGGTGGGATTAAGTTGTATCTAAGGAACCTCGTAAACATCCCCCTCATTACGTGATATGGTTTCAAGTCTACCAAAACCCAGGTGTTAAAATATAGGTATCCGTCACTTTTAAACGGCATAGGTACTTATAACAAAAAAGCCGGGACTATATATTTAAACCTGAGTTTTACTAGACTTGGCTTAAACCATCTCACGTAATAGGACAGATTGTGTTAAATAGCTCTGCCCCCCTAAAAAGGAAGCTAAAGCAATATTGCTAACGCAATTAATTTTTTCGAATTCTCGGCAGATCCTACGTAATTTCAATATTTTTTGCTTATACTAGTCACTCATTATATACAATTCAATTCAATAAAAGATTCGGAATTGATGAATTGCATAAGATCTGCCGTGAATTCGAAAAAATGAATTGCGTTAGCAATATTGCTTTAGCTTCCTTTTTAGGGGGGCTGGATAATTAGGTAACGTCGCCAGCTTTTTGGGAACCCTGCCTGCAGGCGGCAATTTAAACGCAGTTTTTTTTATTTATAAATATTTCCATGTATATATTGCCTTTATAATTTTAATGTAAGTAGTTTTAGTTTATTTTAAAATGGTTATGCTTTTATAATTGATAAATTTATTTAATATATTTATATTTTTGAGATGATAAAGTTAGATTGTGATTTTTAATTTTTTATGAAGTCGCTACCCCTAAGCTAGTACCTGATTCATAAACTCGATTTTATGTATGTAACTATATTCAACCTTCAATTATGCCATTATTCAACAAAAGTGATTAGGGAGTTTTCACATTAGCGGAAAGTCAGATGTTGATATGAGAACATACACTAAACATACACACATTGAAACTATACCTACTTAAGTTACAAAATAAGCGAGTACCTAGTTAAAATCTCTGACTACATTCCACCTTTATAACATTGTAGGCACTATGTATCTCTGTGTATTTTAGGTCTAGTAAAACGTCAATTACAAATTCAAACTTTTGTTACGGCTGCCGCCGCGCCGTGTTACGCGCCGAGGCTCGAGACGGCGCGCGGCGGCGGCGGTGGCGGGTGGGGACGTCTAGACCAGACAACCTATAAAGTTTCTGAAGCATATTACTTTTATTTTCAGCATTTACGCAAGCAGAAAAGCTTGCTCACTCAGCGAGGGCAAACTAAATCACCTAGGAGGCCCTAAACAAATATAAACCTTATTGGTATGCTTTGCCGAGTACGCCATGCGTATAAAAATACTCTTTCCTACAAAGTTGCGTACTAAGATATTTTCTCTCATACAATTTTTCGTTTATATTTTATTTCTTTTCCTTTTTTCCTATTTTTTTAAGTAGCTTCCGCCCTGCCGTTTTATCTGTGTACCTTGTTTTCCAAGATATGATGTACCTACCTATCTTTATGATTTATTTCATTCACATCTGTGCGGCGGGCGGTGCGGCGTGATCACAACATCCACATGAACTTTCGCTTGAATATTACCTTCGTAGGATAATATGGAAGTATTAAATGTCATACTAATCATCACTATCCTAACATTCCTAACTTAATATAATAAATGCGAATGTGAGTTTGTTTGTTTGTTACGCTTCCGCGCCTCAACTTCTCAACGGATCACCATGAAAGGCATGCAGATAGCCTATGGTATGGGGAAGGACATAGGTTACTTTTTATTACGGGCACGCGGGTGAAACCGCGGGGGACAGCTAGTTATTAAATATACGTAACATATTATGTTCCCTCTAAAATGAATTTATATATAACCTAACTCGCATATAGACTGAACTAATCAGATCGCAGTTAGTTACACTACGCCGTGATTTACCCTATTCATAGACTTCGACTATTTTGTGAAGTAGGTAAGTTTGTTAGTGTGCGTAACGTTTAGGTGCCCTTAACAGACGCACTGAGGGCGACGGAAGGGCAGACGGCTTGCACCGCAAACCATTTATATTTGCTCACAAACACAAAGTTTTTCATGAATGAAATGAAGGTGATAATTTTATTGTTTAACAGCTGTATAATTGTATACAATTTACTTACTTCGGAAACAGACTATTGGGTTTATACGTCAAAAAAATGTATGGGAGTAATTAATTATTACCTAATATTCCGCGAGAGAGGTCTTGTGCCAATTAGACCTAGGTGTTTTCGCTACGCCTCCTACCAATAAATTCCTGTAGAATAGAGGACCGTGGCATATACTTTTCTTCTTCTCCACTTCAACCCGGACAAACAACAACAAACAACATAATAAATCAGTGATTTCAGTGTTTGTTGTATAGGATATGGTAGCTAGTACCTAATATAGAGAAATTCCAAATTCTTAAACAGGTAAGACAACGAGAGGAGATAAAATATGTAAACAACCGACCTCTACTGAGTTACATTACGATAGCGAGCGATCATTATCTCTGGCATCAACCCGCATGCAATAATAACATTAGTTGGTTGACGACAGCTGTCGTTGTGTGATTCGTGGTACAGGAAAGCGGTTGATGAAGCAGCTGTTAACATAATTTCTTTATATAACAATTGAAAGTTTGTTTACATTCTTTATCTCTTCTCGTTGGCTTACCTTTAGCTTTGTTTATGCCATCGGCACGTAACAAAAATGCTCAAAATCTGTCAAAAATAGGCTCCTTTTATACCCCCTGAAATATAATAGAACTAACTGTCCCCCGCAGTTTCACCCGTGTTCCCGGGATAAAAAGTTGCCTATGTCCTTTTCCATACCATAGGCTATCTGCATGCCAAATTTCATGATGATCCATTGAGTAGTTGAGGCGTGAAGGCGTAACAAACAAACATACAAAAAAACTCACTTTCGCATTTATAATATTAGTTAGGATTATCTAAATGTCTACACAAAAAAAACAAAGGTGTGTTCATTCCGTTTCAAAGATAGATATACTATACACGTTTCAAAGCCTTTCCAACTGAGGCAATTCCCGCCTAAAACCCCCATCGTCGGGCCATCAATCATCATCATCAGCGCATAATGTCGCCCAGCTCCGCACGGGCCTCTTTTCACAAATGAGGGTGAAATTAAATCAGCAGATATTAGGCTATATATATAGGCTAGTGGTCTACCTACTGTTGGGAGTTTTCAAGCTGCCTAGGAGAGGCCTTCAACTAACTTAACGACGATCACAATTAAGCGATACCCAGGAAGGCTTCCGAAGCACGAAAAATGCTCGAGTTACCACTAGGCGGTCACCCATCCCGATACCATCCACAACGGTGTCTGCTTAACTTTACCAATCGATTCAGAACGGCTAATCAAGCTACACCACGAGCAATTCCATTGCGTTCCAGCGCGTCTAGCCATGTATTATGAAATATGCGTTTTCAATAAAGTTTAAAACAGATTTCGCAAGTTTATATTGCTCCGACCTTTGCAACCTTCAGTCAAAGTTAACACTAGGTTAGGTACACACAGTGTTAGTAGGCACTGTATCAGGTCGTGTTAAACGAAGTCTAGACGCTATTAATAACACGCATTAGACCTATGCCGCTTTTCAGACACGTTCCAAGGCGTTTTCTATATTTTTATCAGTTAGTCATTAAACAGTATTAAGCATGTGTTTTCAGACTTAGCCAATCAAAGTATATTCTCGGTGGTGCGGAATTGGCAGAATAGAAAAAAACAAACGTCATTGGGCTTCTTTGGGCTAATTGTTCGATGTTTTGAATTAAGTTGGATAACCGCTATCCATCCTTTTTTTGTTACTATTAACAGAACCGTGTTGGACTGCAAACTTATCATGGTACCTAAGTAAAGATTATGTAGCCGACGTTAGTAAGTGCAGTTGTCAGAACACACAGGATTAAAAAAAAATGCAACCGAATTGAGAACTTACTCCGTTTTTTGAAGTCGGTTAAATATAAATATAATACCTACCATATAATTGTAATGCAAATGTGAGGTTTGATGCATCGCAGCGCTTACAGTATTTGTTTACGAAACGGATGTAGGTAAGTAGTCGGTCGCCAGGCGCTATAGAGTAAATTTAACAATTATATCTAGGTGTCACTATTTTTTTTTATACAAGCCATATGGACGGTTGCAACAAATTGTCTGCACCTATATTAATAAATGCTAATCAATTATTAGGAAGCGTGGAGCCAGGAACTGATTGATATTCCTGGCTCCAGCGCCCTTATATTAAGCGGAAGCTTTTTTTCGAGTAGCTAAAGACAAAACAATACTTGAGGAGACAATCTATATAAATGTTCTTCAATAAAAACGAGAGCGGGACTTGACGCGTCTGACCCAATTCCGAGGCAAAGGCACCGAGACGGGAGGGCCGTGAAAGGAAAGGGCCCATACCGCTAACCTTTCCGCACGTCCGCCCCCGCGTCTAGACATTGCTTCAATATACGCGTACATTGTACCTACTAGTACACGCAAACTGAAAATTCATAGATCAACTCTCAATATTAAAAGCTGATAAAATGAAAGTAGCTGGTATGTTGCTTAATCAAAATCTGGGCTCAAAGAAAGAATTTTCTTTATGTATGACCTAGTTACTTCATTTATTATGTGAATGTATTTCGGATCCTTTCTCCTAGTTGATAAACTAGGAGAAATAAATGGTTAGGCAGGTTCTTAACAAAATTGTTATATCTACATATATAGATATTAGCTTTAAAAACTACCTACAGGGTGGAATGGAAATTATTAGACAAAATTTAAAGGGACGTTACAGTAGTACCCAACTGATAGGGCGCGTCGTGAATCTTCGTTCGCACAGAAAAGAAAGTAAGGCCCCAAAGATTAACGAAAGAATGCTTAAAACTTACAAGCAACCTTAGATTACTACTATAAGGTTCATAATGCACTAGAGCTGTTAGTACCGTCTCACTCGCAAGTCACGCCCCTCCGCACGGCGCGTGCTAACATGGCGGCAGCTGCCGACCAATAGTGTTTCCCGCGCTTTGAAAATGTATCTTTTGCGCAAGTACATCGGTAAGTCATATTACAGTATTACCCAACCATAGAAATAAAATAACTAAGTATAGAACGCGAGTATCGCACAGTTTCACCCAGTACCAGCGTAGGCAGATGAGCTATATATATTTATATTGATGAATATGTGACAATAGGGACGTAACTGCGCTGTGCTCCGAATTATCGATAGCCGCATAATTCATTGTAGTATGTATAGGTATGTATGTTGCTTACCTATTTAGTAAGTTCTGGCAAATATACCAACCGCATGTAAGCATACAATTAATATTAAAATTATAACATAAAATATACAATTGGTAAATTTATTAGGTGCCTACGCATTTCGAATGACCCTGGATGCAAACATAAAAATACGCGTTTTTGCTAATTTTGAGGTAACTTAGTACCAGTTTCACTGCTTCCTGATAACGTATCCAGCAGGGTTACATGCGCATGATGCGCGCCTTGAGATAATTTTCTTAACATATTATGTCGTGCGCGGTGAAGTTCAGTTTGAAAAAGCGCGGCATTTATTCATGTGATTTATACTATAGGTACACGAGATGATTCGATGACAAAATTATCTCACGGCTCGCATGTTAGCTTTTCAGAACTAAACTGACAGATGATGATGATGATGAGATGATGGATGATATTTCTGGCACATAAGTTCTAGATATGCTAATTGATAGGCCTCTAATCTCGTAAATTACTGAATGTAGATAGAATAATGAAATAGAACCATATCTGGTCAAAATGCATCTGAAGACGATTCCAACAAGTCCAAACACGGCTAACATACGTTATTCCGTTACGGATTACCAGTGCCTACTTTCCGGATCCATCATCAGATCAGCTCAATGGTCCCAAATTAATGTATTGTCATCAGTACTTGATAAGCGTGCAAAATTTCAGTTTAATCTGACGTTTAGAAGTCGATGAAAATTACGTTTGAAGATTACATTATATGCATACATATATACGTACATATATACATACAGGTGAAGCTTATAAAAGCGTGTTAAAAAGCGCCCCACACCATTTTGTCACAGTTTTACCAACATAATTTTGTCGTACGATATGGTGACTAGAAGTAGGTTAACTAAAATCGACATCATAGATGTGTTTACATACTTAGTTACCTACACGTGAAGCTAATAAAAGCTTGTTAAACAACTGACACTTCAGTATAATATTACCGAGAAAGTAATGTTAATTTTGCCATTGGAATTTTTTGTTCAGTCTCAAAAATGTCGTAAAACACAAATTCCGACTGAACAATTCAATTAATTATTAAAACCGAATAATTACTTTAATATTTAGGTATACTATTAACATTCCATTATAAAAATAAAACATTTAGTTCTCAAAAGGCCTACAACTTGTTTATGAACTATTAGAATATTTATCGACTGCAGTATCCGTCGCGCTACATCACTAGTCGCGGCGTGGCAGTGCGGGGCAGCGCGGGAGGCCAAATCGTGCCCGCCCCTCGCGTCTATTTCACCCCCGAGACGTGTAATTTAATTGTTGGAAATGCATTAATATTTCGACTTACCGATGAAAAGTGACATTAGATTTATACTTTGAGTGTGTCCTACTATCATTACTGCACAATCGAACTGCACATTTAACCATTTTTATCGGTAAAAACAAAAAAAAACATCCAAGCAATTCGCACCTGACGCGCACAGCTAGTACTCGACAACGACTACTATCGCTTGCGGTGGGATCGTTGCCTTGTTCAAACCCATGTCTACTGTTCTCACTTGGTTACTGCCACTCTAGTACATTTTAATTCTATGTACCCAACTAATATGGCTATAATAGTAGTGATCTAAGGTTGATTGTAAGTTTTAAGCATTCTTTCATTAATCTTAGGGGCCAAACTTTCTTTTTTGTGCGAACGAAGATTCACGACGCGCCATATCAGTTGGGTAATACTGTACAATATTTCATAATAAAGTTATCAAACGTTGATTAGCTAAAATTCCGAAGTCTTTATCTGACAGGTGACATTTGGTGATCGAAAGAGTGAGACACACACACACAGACAGGGCACACTATTACACTGATTTAATTAAAAAGCGATTATGAACATATAGATTAATAAAAAGTCATACTGAATGTCATACATAATGTATATTATATGGTTTAAGAGAGGTAGGGCATAACGGGTTATCTCGTTCTAAATTCGGAGTAGCCCGACTGGGGAAGTACCTCCGCCTTACAGAAGATCGCAGCCAAATAACACCACTTTAATGTGGTGTTGTGTTCCTGCGGTGAGTAAGGTCGCCAGAGCTCCATGAGGAGACGCTGTGCTGGCAGTGTGTGGGGACCAGCGGTGTGGTACCGACGTAGGGCTGTGCAGGCACGGCGTGTTGTTGCGGCGGCTAGGGAGACCCGGTGAAACGGCTACCCGCTGGCCGCCCGCAGGTTGTAGGGGTCCCGAACCCAGGGATCACATAATCTCCGCCCTGGGAGGCTGATCCACCGCCTCGCGCAAAATCCTTGGTGCAGTTGGTCGTGCCGGAGGAGGAGACCGGAGTGGACCCGGCCGACTGTATCAGGGGGGGACCGGGGGCCCTTCCAGCTGCCGCACCAACAAACTGTATCACCTGAGCAGCATTCTGTCGGAGTGACACTGTGCTTTGTCCTTTCCGCTGCCGGCATAGCGACTCCTCTCAAAAATCTCTTATACTCCTTTTAAAAATAATGGCCAGAAAAAATAAAAGAAAAAGTTTCTCAGCGGCTTCCCCGTCCATATTATCTATGGACTTTTGCAACATTAGGGGTCTTCATGCGAACATCAATGCAGTCCACCAACATCTGGAGACTGCACAGCCGACTCTGCTATTTCTCACGGAGACGCAAATATCCTGCCCTGATGATACATCGTATTTACACTACCCCGGGTACAAGCTGGAGCACAACTTTGTGCGCCGTGCCGGGGTATGTATGTACGTCAGGGAGGATATTTGCTGTCGCCGTCTCCATGGCCTGGAAGACCGGGACCTGTCGATTTTGTGGGTGCGCGTAGATCACGGTGGCCACACCAAAGTTTACGCGTGCCTTTACAGGTCCCATAGCGGTGACGTGGACACAAAACGGTTATTTGAGCACCTGCAACTGACGACGGACAAAGTACTGGAGCAGTACCCCTCTGCGGAGTTAGTGATACTAGGAGACTTCAACGCTCACCACGTTGAGTGGCTTAGTTCTCGGACCACTGATTTCGCGGGGAGGACTGCTCACGACTTTGCCCTGGCCTATGGCTTCTCACAACTGGTTCTTTCTCCTACGAGAATCCCAGATATTGAGAGCCATACTAGCTCCTTACTGGACCTTCTGCTGACTACGCGACCGGACAACTATACAGTGACAGTGGATGCGCCACTTGGCTCATCAGACCACTGTCTCGTCCGGACGCAAGTGCCATGCGCTCGACCTGACTCGCCCCGGCCTCCCGGATGGCGACGTGTATGGCACTACAAGTCGGCAGATTGGGATGGATTGCGAGATTTCTACGCATCGTACCCGTGGAGACAGCTATGCTTCGCATCAGACGATCCTGACAACTGTGCAGCTGCCGTTGCTGAGGCGATACTGGCGGGAATGGAGTGTTATATCCCAAACCCGCTAGTGGCTGCAGGGGTGAAGAAACGACCGTGGTTTAATAGGCCCTGCAAGGATGCTAGACAAAATAAGCAGACCTTGTATGAGGCTTGGACCACGGCCCGAACTAATCAGGACCCTAACATCTCTGATGCGAAACGCATATTTAACGCTGCCTCGAGGTTCAGTAAGCGAATGATTGCCAGGGCTAAGTTCGATTTCGTCGGCAGGTTTGGTGAGAGGCTGACTAGCCTTCCCTCTGGAAGTCGAGCTTTCTGGTCTCTTGCCAAAGCTGCTGAAGGAAACTTCTGTCAGTCGTCCTTGCCACCACTCCGTAAGCCGAACGGACACTTGGCCCATAGTGCAAAGGAGAAAGCTGATCTTTTGGGCTCTCTCTTTGCCTCCAACTCGACTTTGGATGACGGGGGCGCCACACCGCCTACCATCCCGCGGTGTGACATCTCTATGCCGGAGATAAGCATTACCCAACGGGAGGTCCGGCGGGAATTGCTTTCTCTGGACGTCCATAAGTCGAGTGGGCCAGACGGCATACCGGCAGTGGTTCTGAAGCGGTGTGCTCCTGAATTGTGTCCTGTACTGACGCGTCTTTTTGCGCTTTCCTTCACCAAAATGAAAGTCCCGTCTTCGTGGAAGACTGCCCACGTGCACCCAGTGCCCAAGAAGGGTGATAGATCGGACCCATCGAATTACAGGCCTATCGCCATCACCTCCCTTCTCTCCAAAGTCATGGAGCGAGTGATCAACACGCAACTCTTGAGATACCTAGAGGATCACGATTTGTTGAGCGACCGACAATATGGCTTCCGCCACAGTCGCTCGGCTGGCGACCTTCTAGTGTATCTCACAAACCGTTGGTCACTCGCCATCGAGAGTCAAGGTGAGGCATTGGCAGTGAGCCTAGATGTGGCGAAGGCGTTCGATCGGGTCTGGCACCGAGGTCTTCTAGCGAAGTTACCAGCATACGGGCTTCCCGAGGGACTATGCAAATGGGTCGCCAGCTTTCTGTCCAGCAGATGCATAAGAGCCGTCGTTGACGGTAGCTGCTCCGATAGCATGGACATAAATGCCGGCGTCCCGCAAGGGTCTGTGCTGTCCCCAACACTGTTCCTGCTGCATATCAATGATATGCTGTCCATTGACGGCATTCATTGTTATGCAGACGACAGTACAGGGGACGCTCATTACACGGGCCGTGCTAATATCCCTCGTTCCGAGGTGGAGGAAAACCGCGAACGGCTGTTGTCTGAAATCGAGAGTACACTAACTCGTGTCTCCGATTGGGGTCGACTAAACCTAGTCCATTTCAACCCCACCAAGACTCAAGCCTGCGCGTTCACCGCTAAGAAAACCCCATTTGCTGTGGCTCCACAATTCCAGAACGCGTCCTTGAACATCACTAAAAGCATCGGGATCCTTGGCGTTGACATTACTAGCGACGTTTTGTTCCGTAGTCACTTAGAAGACAAGGTTAAGCTGGCATCCAAAAAGCTCGGAGTGCTCAACAAAGCGAAGCAGTACTTCACATCGGGGCAAAGACTGCAACTTTATAAGTCGCAAGTCCGGCCTCATATGGAGTACTGTTGTCATCTGTGGGCGGGGGCACCTGGATACCAGCTTGGGCCTCTAGACTCGGTTCAGCGACGTGCCGCTAGAATAGTGGACGATCCCGAGCTCACAAGCGGCTTAGAGCCGCTCAGTCTGAGGAGAGACTTTGCCTCCTTATGTGTGTTCTACCGCTTGTACAACGGACAGTGTTCTGAAGAATTGTTTAAGATGATGCCCACGGCTACCTTCCACCATCGCAACTCTCGCCATCGACAGGGAGTCCATCCCCACACATTGAAACCAGAATTGTTTCGAACTGTGCGGTCTCAAAGGAGCTTCCTTCCGCGGACGCTCAGATTGTGGAATGAGCTCCCTGCCGTGGTTTTCCCAATGGACTACAACATGGGGTTCTTCAAAAAGGGTGTGAAGAGATTTCTGCAGGGTCGGCAACGCGCGAGTGACTCCCCTGGTGTTGCAAGCGTCCATAGGCTACGGTAACCGCTTACCATCAGGCGGGCCGTATGCTTGTTTGCTACCTAAGTAGTATAAAAAAAAAAAAAAAAAAAAAAAAAAAATACTTTTGTCGGTGCGGGATCATATAACAGGATAGGTATGAACACATACATTGCAGCTTGGTATATGTTTAAACAAAAGTGATATGGGATTATTAATATGATTTTTTATTAGAGAGGTGTTTAAAGCTCAGAGCCAGTAGACAAGATGGTTATCGACAATCGTCATCGTTAGTAAACGATCAACCTTTGTATGGGATTGACACAAAATATTGTTAAAAATCACGTGATATTTCGATTTGAAATGTCAATCCCATACAAAGGTTGATCGTTTACTAACGATGGCGATTGTCGACAACTATCTTGTCTAGGGGGGCTGTTCCATTTACCATATTCAGTTGATATCTTCGGAAGAGTTAACTATATTATCATTAACGTATTAAATAATATTGATAAGCATTGTACCCTGTTTGGCTTACGACGATCGGATAAAAAGGGGTGCGTTGATGCAAGAGGGCGCGTAGGGAGCTGGCGGGGTGCCTATAGGCTGTCTAGACGCTGGCCACCGCACGCCGCCGCCCGCGCCCTCTGCCTACTGCCTACGTATACACCGTTTCACTAATTAATATTTCCGTCTGTATACTACTGCACTTTTATTATACGTATGTATACCACGCTAATTGAACATACCTGCTTCGATTTGATTATACGGAATATTAGCTAATTGTGATGTACCTACCTACATAATCATGTTTATAAGACATGACATTCAATCAGTAATCGGAAATCGGTAATCAGAGTTTGTTCAGTATCACAAGTTGAATCGATTTTATGGTATTACAAATCACTAGTTGATAGCCTTATTTGGCCCTCTGGCCACGTGGTCCTACCGCCTTTGTCCTACCGATCGGACCACAGGAACTTTTTTTTCCGGATGGTTCGATTAATCGGATTACAAGGAATTGTAATTCCGCTTCGTCCTACCGATCGGACCACATAAACTTTTTTTTCCATCAACAGGTTAAGCAGCATAAGTGGATGAGGGCCTGCGCCAGCGGTGCTTTTAGAGAATCCTTTTAAAGTCAAAGCCATTTTTTCAATTAAGAGCCTAGTAGGGCACTTATGAAGGTCAAAGCTACTGAAGTTACCACCAGTTTGTAAGTAGGCCTACGATTAACGATTTGATAGCGCATTATCCTGACTATTACATAGATTATATTATTAGTACTAGCTGCCCACTGTGGATTCACCTGCGTTCCCAGGGTTAAAATTAGCATATGTCCTTCTCCATACCATAGGCAACCCAAACCAAATTTCATCATGATCGGTCGAGTAGTTACGGCGTGAAAGCGTAACAAACAAACAAACTCACATTTGCATTTCTAATATTGGGAAGATAGGATTATTATTAGATTATTTTACATTTCTAGAATTTCGATTAGAATTTTATTAGATGCTTCGTGTGTTGCAAGCGTCCATATGGCTACGGTAACATTTACCATCAGGCGGGCCGTATGCTTGATTACCGACTTTTTATGTAAAAGCATTACATAAAAAAATCAATATGAATATTTTCAGGAATCTTTTCATGATCATCAATAGAACTTTTCACTAAGTTTTATGAGGTTCGCGATTGTTATTGTATCTAACTATCGTAGTAGCTCGATAAAGTTTGAGCTAAGTCAATTAGGGCAAATGAAGATGAAATAAAAGTATATTATAGCATGTAAAAGTCGTGTAGGATCTTGTTGGCTAGACTGTCCAAAATGCATTTAATTGTAAAAGGTGGAGGCCTTCGTCTCACCTCCAGACGGTCTCGCCACGGCTCGTCTGTCGTCCTCCGACATTTGTTCACTGCTCACTGGCAGTCGCCGCGCACCGTACCGTCTAGACTCGACAAACACCTATCACCACTGCCTTGACGTCATCTAAGGAGAGGACGCGAAATCACGCGCTGATTCACTATTGTGATAAATTGCAAAATTATTGTTTCACAAAAAAAAATGCAATTTACACTATGCTCTATTATTTATTCTGTGGCTATGCCGAGATTGGGAAGAATGTGTCGATATTCCTACCTACATTTTATGTTAATAGGTTGACAAACAGGCAAACGGTCCACCTGATAGTAAATGGTCACCGCCGCCTATGGCATTTGCAATACCAGGGGGATTGCCGATGTGTTGCCGACCTTGAAGAGCTCTTTTCACGCCCTTTTTGATGAACGCCATATCGTAGCGCTGAGGGAAAACCGTTATGGGGAGCTCATTCCACATCCTAATATATATATTCATACTCATTCTATATATTTATTTTTCCATGTTTCCATGATTTTCTCAGCATTTTAACCAGAGGTCAAATATAGTCGTACTTAATCTTTTTAATACCCTATCTTAGGTCTTAAGACTGAGGTCTAAGCAGTTTTCCAAAAGAATCAACCTGTCATGCTCATATCGATGATCTATGGCACCATGATCTATAGTTTCATAGTAATCCGATGATTACAATGACAATGAAATAAGATGTAAGACAAACATTGATACTTCACGATATATTTTGTAAATGCAGGTAAATGCATCTACGCTTGCATAAACATCAAGCTATCTGATTGTAATTCTAACAGCCGATTCCGATACTGTTATACCAGTCTGTGGCTGCTATTATGATGCATTTGTTATAAATTGCATGTTACAAACGTAGTCAGTTGTAGATACGCCTCTGGCTCTGTTCACCTCCAGACGGGACGGCTCTGTCCTCGCGTTCAGAGCACGCGCTCGTAAGCGCACTTTGCCTAGTCTAGACGAATTGCATTATGGAAATTTATAGGTACCTAGACATCGCTATTTACGCGAATCGAAAGTTTAGTCTACGATATATTTCGTAAATCTATTTATGTGTCTTATAACAAATCAATTAACTGTTTAATTATGTACCTGACTGATGAGACATGATTAGACTACGCAATTCGTTTATATTTTTTCTTGGGACTAATAATTCGTTATACAATATAACTGAGAATATATTTAAAACGTAATTATTATATTTATTGAATAATTGGGAGAATAATAAATGAACTCAAGAACCTAATAATATACTACAAAGGGTTAATCCCAGGATATGGAGGAGTAGGTTTCCTGATCAAACCTCACCTGAAAAAGCACATAATAGACATGTAGGAGTATCAGACTGGATTGCTATTCTCCGCATCAATATTCCTAATTATAAGAAGTCGTAGGCGGTCATTCAAATATATGCACTAACTGAGCAAGCTGAAGCACACATACTAGAACTTTTCTATGATGATCTAAGATAAACTATAGAAAAATATCAAAACAACCATATCATTATCATGGGATACTTCATTGCACAGATAGGCTAAAACAAAACAGCAAGGAATTCAGCATAGGAAATTATGGGCAAAAGAAGCAAAAACGGCCAAATACTGATTAAATTCCTATTAGAAAGCAATATGATTGTACTTAATAACTTTTTCAAGAAAAACCCAAAGAAAAAATGGACATGGACTTCACCTGACCTGGGGGAGACTATAGAAATTAAATTGACTATATCATAAGCAATTATCCTAAAGCCTTTACGGAAACAGGCGTGATCCAATCCCACTTGTGTACTTCCTTATCTCAAATACGGATGTGAGACATGGGCATTGAGCAAACTGCACAGAGACAAACTACAAAGCTGCCAAAGAGCAATGGAAAGAAGTTTACTAAATATAAAAAATAGACAATATAAATAACAAAACTATAAGAGATAAACCAAAGTTAAATGATGTATCGGCAAAAATAGACCAACAAAAATGAAGATGGACATAATGATTCGAAGCAAATATGAAAAATGGAGTAGAATTGTTACAATTTGGTACCCTAGAGATGGGAAGAGAAGAAGGGGAAGACCGGTTAAAAGGTGGGAAGATGAGATCAAACTGACAGCTGGACCTTTCTGGAAAAGAGCACTAGAGAGAGGAGACTGGAAGGAGCTCGAGGAGGCCTTTGCCGACAGGCACTCTGAAATACGCGATTTAATTTAGGTAGAAAATAAGTCTTAAAAATAAGTATAAAACTGTTAAGTATTTTAGAAATAAAGGTTTATTATTATATGATTGGATTGTTTATGTATTTATGCTTGGGTGTTTTACTTTGTAAAATATTTATAAAAAGTCAATATAGTCAGATTGTCCTAAGAATATTTAACAGAGGTAACTTTGCTGTGTTTCTTGCCGAATTCTTCTCAGTTAAAGGGCGACTTCCAACCGGTAGTAACTTCAGTAGCTTTTGACCTTCATAAGTGCCTTACTAGGAAATTAATTAGTGCCTAAATTGAATAAATGGCTTTGACTTTGAGGTGTTGAGAAGAGTCGCCGTGCCAGCAGCGGAAGAGACAACATTTGATACACCGATGGTCTCGGTTACCACAGCGCCTTCTTATGGAGCTCTGGCGACCTTACTCCCGAAGGAACACATCACCATAATAAAGTAATTTAGATAACTACTATCCACACCATAAAATATTATAGGGTAGGGACATCGGATCGAGACAAAGGTTAATTCCAGGTTCTAATCCTACAATGAGCTTGAACTTTCAGTGAAGGAAAGGAATATAATCGGTGGTAGGGTACTTTGTAGTACCCATCTGGCTGGCTGCCACCCTCAAGTTGAAAATCTGTCACCAAGCATATATCGATGTGTTCCGACAGCTACACTTCAGAGCCACTTCCTTCTAGGCTTTGTGTGCTTATGTGCATACTATTGGTAATGTTGTTGGTGATCAGTGGACGTAATTTTGCCACTCATTTTGATCAAAATCAACTAGGTAACTAGTGGCAGTAGGAAACCATAACAAAAACTCCATCCTAATCAGATTATATATCCGGAAAGAAACCTTTCCATTTTTTTATTGAGCAATCAAACAGCAATTGTTTTAGACCCATTATCTGTTCTTCGTTTGAAATGATCACCAAATTGAAATACCACCTGCTACGATGTTGCTACGAATCTACCTACGAATGTAGAGCACAAATCTCTATGTCTGGGTCTCTTTAGAATTTGTATAAAGTATCTATTACGAGTGATCGAACGGGAATCGGTATTTAGGTTAGGTCTATTCCTTATACACGCGGTGTCAGGTCGCATAATTGGCGAGGGAGCGCGACCCCACGCGTCGCCCGGCGCGTCCTATTTTCTACCGCGTAGTAGATTGTCGTAATCGTGCGCAGACGTCGTCGGCGTCGCGTCGGTCGGCTCACCAACCGTTAGTTACGGCCGCTCCACTTTAAACCTCATCCATTTTAATTTAACAAAAGTGCCGGCCGATAGTGCGGAGGAAGGACTCATATCCGCCGGCCGCGGCGCGGCGGGTTCGCTACACACTGACTCACAACTCACCAAAATCCAACAATGAACAGAATGATCCATATATACATGACCCATTTATAAACAAATATAGCAGATATTGATTCGGTTAGTCCTAGATGATAAAAGTTAGATACAATTTAGGGTAATGAGGAGGTCAGAAAAGCCTATGTTTGATTTTAAAGTAATTTTTATCCATATTCAGACTCAGATAAACTTTTCGTTGATTTTTATTTAGTTGAAAGGTTTCAGGAATTCAATATGCCACATATTTACGTCACGTATTGTTGATCATTTATTTTATTTACGCAGATATTTCTAATTAATTGACAAACGTATGCGAGGTTTTCGGAAAAATATATGGAATTTCTGTTTGGCGTCTGTTGAACGAGCACCCTAGAAGTAACGTGTGTCTGTAGATATAAAACTATTAATCAAATATTGTAACGTCGCGGTTGCCTTTGTTATATTATAACAAAAGGGCCACGGCAGCATCGGCCAATATAAAAAAATGAGATCAAAAAACGTACACAAAAACGTACTACACTTTGTGCTATGAAAAAGTAAAAAAACAACAACTAGACTAATAGCAACAAACTTTAGCCTAAGAAGCATTCAATTATGCAAGTAATAAAATCATATTCTCTGGGTTGGGGAGAAAGCTGTCGTCTCGAGCACGCAATTTCCCAAAACAATGTCGCGTAATTTCTGATTGCATCAATCAGGCCGCTACCACCGCTACTGTGAACGAGACAATATACATATTTGATTTGATTTATGTTAAAAAGTTTAATTTATTTTGCTATCACATTGCTCTATGATTGGTATTTTTACACAATAAGAAATTTCGAAAAATAGAACCAATGTTTTTTTATTTAATTACAAACCATTGTCTTTTGTTATTGTAATAAACTACAATAATTAAACTATTTATCTGAAAAATAATAGGTTACGTTGCCCTCACCAAAATAGCTTTTTTGAGACTCGTTGCCAACTATAAGCTTTGTAAAGGTCGACAATATACAGGGTGTATTTCGCATGGTAACGCAAACTTCGCGAAAAGGCTACACCTAATGCCACTAATCAAATTGTGAAAGTCATTCACCTCGCTAATGATCGGTTATAGAAATTGTCATTTTCGAGCGCGCAATGTATTGTGAATACCGCTATTTAAACGCGCGATAACGTTGTGCCTACGTAGTATGTCGCTGACTGAAGGCGAATATCGCCATAAGACACCGTTTCTAGTTTTATTTACATTGCTACTTTTAGTGAAAGTAATGAATTAATAACTTATTTATTTTAAATCTCTTTGGGTTAGGTAAGAATAACGATTATGAACAGTCTAAAGTAAAAAAAACTCAAAAAAAAATTAAAAAATTTGGGAAAAACCGACGAAAAATTCCAACATGGGGGGGTCCAGAATCATGTCCTGGACCCATGGTATCCGTTTGTGCGGCGATGTCCCTTACACGCTGTATTAGCAATCGCCCTGGTATTGTTAATGTGTATAGACGAAGGTAACCACTTAAACTCTGGTGGTACGTCGTCTTCCAGATCAGAACTCTGACATAGAAAAAAATGTGTAGAACGTCGTTAAAATAGTTAATTCAACGACTAATATCGGTAATAGTAGAATGGCGGCTGTGGATCTTTGGTAGAGGCAGAATAGGTATAAGGTAGAGCAAGCAGGTGACGCGTGAATTCGCGGTTGAGCGATGATTATTATCGGATGCACGCTTACATAACGGCCGGTGTCAGCGGTGTAGTCGGTGTCTGCGGCGCGGCGCAGGCGGCTCTGCTCGATTACTGTGTCCCCTTGCACAAGGTAACCTGTGCCTGTGACGTCACGTAATAACATTCGTCTGCGACGGACGTCGGACTGTCTACTCGAGCCAAGCACAAACGATGTATTACGTTAGGCAAGCTAAGTTCTCTATAATCGAACTCTGTTCTTCGTACTTATTGGCAGACGAGGTTGAATGAGATAGTACGGTCCGGAATCGACATTTTATAATGAAACGATGTTTATTCGGCTCGCCGCGCCGCCCGCCCTTCATAGCTTAGCTACATTCACGGCTCGTTTGTTTGATGCTCGGATTTGTTTAGCTAATCTTTTAATATAAAGTAGGTAGTATTTAATTAATTAAATATGGAATAATTATGATCTTTTACTTTTATGTTTTACGTTGGTTATACGTAGTGTAGTGTACTACACGTCTGTCTGTACTGTATAATAGACGATTATTTTATATTAAGGTAATTTCTACGAAATTTCGACTTGTTATATACATTATTATACGGGCTTGTCATATACGGGGGGGGAGGGAATTAAAAGAGAGAGGCTTAGAGGCTACGTCGTAAGGAAGGACCTGTGTGCAAGTTTCGAGTTGCTATACCATGCGGTTTGAGCTGTGATATGCTGATGATACGTCAGTCAGCCAGCCAGTTTCTCCTTTTATATGTTCTATAATCTTATATTACAAAAACTGGTATGTGAGAGCACGCTAACAATGATTAGGAGGTGCGTGTCGCCGGCGGGCGGGCGGCGCAGGCGGGCGGGTGTCCTTAACCTTGAACGCCGCCGTCTGACCCGGGGCGGCGCGTCATCCCCCCCCCTCGCAGCCGACCCCTTCCTTTACCTCCGCTGTTCCCAATAAGTGTTAAATACGCAACTTCAGCCTAGTCAATCTCACGGTACGTGCTTACAGCTTACGAGAAGGAAAATAAACAACTACGTACATGGCAAACGCCGTTTTATTTCAATATTGCTTATTTATGAGATAAGATCAAATAGTGACTGGGGTGATTATTGGCTCAAACACTGATGTTAGCTACTGGTCATTAATAAGTATTTATATTGGATGAATCTGCAATCTAAGTGCTCACTCACAGAAATAACGTGTACAATTATTTATGGTCGATAGAATGACTGCTCATTTAATTGGACATAATGATTAATTATTATGAATTCTTTATTCAACTTAAATATTCTAATTAATATTTTTATGCAGAATTTAAACATTTATAATAATAAGTATTTATTTTACTTTAGTTTGGTAAAGGATGACAATTGTCCGGCAAAATGCCATTTTGTTGTCTACCGTCACAATTTAGTTTATAAAGGCAGTATATGCCTGTGCCAGGGGCATTCGTTGTCCTGCAGTCGTCTTGTTAACATCAAGTGCTAAAACGTGATTATGTGATATATGGCAAATATAAGAATTGTGAGTACATTCTGTTATTTATTAGCAATTACTTTGTTGTGGCATTACAATATAATATTATATTATATTGTTTATGTATTCAAATGCTTAACGCTTGGCTGATTGTATAAATTATATGAAAATAATAAACGAGATCATAGAATTAAATAAATACATTTGGATATATTAAACATATCTCATATATAAAAGTAGTTTCATTAACATATCAGAAGCGAGATGACTACCGCATAGACCCACACAAGTGACTTTTAAAATATAATTACGCGTTAAATGTGTGTATTTAATAAATATTTATTATTCTTTTTTATTTGCTATGATGATTTACTACAATTAATGTCTTGAAAATCCCTCACATCTATTATAGCATTCTTTTCTTGGAAGCAATAAGTGCTACCGCTTGATTGTTTTTTTGTTGTGAGTGATCTACCTGCCTACTACGACTAACTTGTGGTAACGGTTTACTACGCGATCAATATTTTGTGTTTCAGTGGATCGATAACGGGGTGATGTATTATGGTCGGGGGCTTGCCCAATCGAACGGTGCAACCAATCGCCGCGAACCTACTCGAGCTACGACGATTGCAACCAAAAGCCCGCAGCCGGGTTGATTGCCGCCGCTTGGGCGGCCAGGTCAACCGCTTGCGCAGCCGTGCCGAGCGCCGCTCCCGCATTCGTGTTGAGCGCCACCCGTGCAGTCGTGCTGCGCGCCGCTCGCGCAGTCGTGCTGAGCGCCGCTCGCGCAGTCGTGCTGAGCGCCGCTCGCGCAGTCGTGCTGAGCGCCGCTCGCGCAGTCGTGCTGAGCGCCGCTCGCACAGTCGTGCTGAGCGCCGCTCGCGCAATCGTGCTGAGCGCCAGTCGCGCAGCCGTGCCGAGCACCGCTCGCACGCCCGAGCTGGCCGTCGCTCGTGCAGCCAAGCAAGCCACTGCACGTGCTCCCGAGCCGCTCACACTGTCAAGTTGAATGCCGCTCACGCAGCCGAGCCAGACAGGACAACCAGACATTGGGTATGTGCGTGCGATGTTCCTCTTCTTTTACAAGGTTTTCATCGCTCGAGTCTTTATCTTGGAAGTGTATCTTGTCTATAACTGTGCGATGTCCTGCCTCGTCATAGCGTCGTCATCTTCAGAATGGGGGTCTTCCTGCCAGGGACGTGGAGGTGATTTCTGGACGGTGTTCGGTTATCCACTTTGTGAATGGTATGCAACCGTTCAAAGGCTTATGAGATAATTTGCCGTAGCTACTACTTCTGCTTTTTAGAGCTTTTTGGGGGCATTTGCTTTAATCAAAAGGCATCTAGCTTTATCTTGCAAGGATTTGTTCTTCCTCTCGCTGATGCCATTTTGTTGTGGGGTGTAAATTGTGATCAATTCTCTTTGGATGCTATGCAGTTTGAGGAAGCCGTCAAACTCCTTGTTACTTGGTATTCAGTGCCATTGTCAGATTGCCTAGGTATTTTTTTTTTTTTATTATGGTATGTCTCGACTTCGTATTTATATTATTTGAAAATCGTCAATACGTCAACTCTTTTTTTCATGAAATAGATGTGGCAGTATCGGTTAAAATCATATATAAATATGACCAAATATCTGGAGCCTGCTAGTGTCTCGCATTCAAAAGGTCCACAGACGCCACTGTGAATTATTTCAAGCACTTGCGTTCTGAAGAAAACATCATGTCTTGTGAAAGGTAATCTTGACAGCTTGTCTTTAATGCAGGTTTCCAACTTTTCGAAGTTCCAGTTCAAACAGTACATAAAGTCGTTTTTAGCCATCCTGATCAGGTCCTTTCCATTTATATGGCCAAGTTTACGATGCCATTTCATGATAGTCTTTTCTCCTTTTGGTGGGTAGTTTGCAGTTCTAACCATCGACAGAGTGCCAACCGCATATATATTATATCTCTGGTGCCACCTATCGTGGGCATCGTAGCTCAGAACAAGCTCATCCGATACAAATTCAAATTCAAAAACCGTGTGTTCAGTTTGGGGCCTGATAAGGCACTTACACACACACGAATGTTACAGTTGATTCTGCCACCGGCTCGTGACACAAGTAGGTGAAAATTGGGGTACCTGGATCAGAGGAGATCCAGGCACCACCAATTTTCACAATCATTCATTCATTCTGCCTAGTCTTCTTATATTTTAAGTATTTGTTCAGAAAAAAGATCTGAGAATGTATAACTATGCAATCATTAATTCAAGTATTCAGATGAATCCAATTTAGCCATTCAAGAATTTAATTGTTCAAAGGTTTTCACAGTATCGTCGATTCATCACATTGTGGTGCAGATAGTTGAATGTGTTAACACATTCTCCAGTGTCGCATTATATAGATCCTCATAAAGTACTAATATTATATACCTAATGAGCATACTGACATAGATTATTTGTGGTGGAAAATTAACTGAATTTAGGATAATAGTTAAATATTTTTATTATGTACCTAGTAATGAGATATATAAAAGGGTAGTACTTAAATAAAAATACTTTTTTAGATAAGAATTATGCTTTATTTACAATATAATATCTGATACTTTTACAGCAATTTCCTTTACAGATTTATAAATGTCATCCATAAATATGTTTTTAACTATATGCTGCACACACAATTCAGCATCACAATTACATAAAGAACTTATACCATTAGGAAAATGTTCTACATCGTAAATTTCGATTCTTATCAATTTAGAACCATGCGTAAGCTTTTTAACGCAAGTAAATGCAGCCGTTGAAGATCTTTTGAGCTGCTTGCTGTTAGGGGCCTCCAGATTCAGCATTCTTTCGTTTTTTTGTCCTGCCACAGCGTTCATTGGAACGAAGTTGAAGAGGTCGTTATCAGAGTCCTATAAAAAAGATATCTATTTAAAGACTGAAAAATTATCACTATGAACATTAATAAATGAATGAAATAATATCTAATGTATTTATAGAATTACAAAACGGGTTGAATAGTTGAAGGTTTTAAAGAAAAATTATTTACATTGTCATAAATACTCACCGACATATTTTAAGAAGTTGATTACAGTCGCCGTGTTGATGAAATTAATCTAATAATATATTATTGATTAAATATTCTTTATATACTAGTAAATATTTGATCATAGAGTTCAAAATTGATATGATATTCTTATGACTATATTAATATGATAAAAATTAAAAGTGCCTCGTAGGTAATACTATATTTGGGACGGTGCATTATGTCTTCCAAATAGGGATCAGGAATGTGCAAATGTAAAACTATACATACTATCTTATACCCGTGGCTACATTCGAATTAAAAGATTTAACAAAATCTGATTTAGAAAAATAAACAAACAAACTTTCGCATGCATAGTATTATTTAGAATAATTAGTTTATTATAAGTTTAAGTAATCAAATAATTTGATTAAAAAAATTTGAATAGTTATTAAATCTTTTAATTCGAATATAACGGGTAAAAGATAGTAACAAACATATAACTCAATACCAATATTTGTCCTGAGAATCGAATCCAAGACTTCTAGATAGCATTCAGGATAACTATATAACCACTACACCAAGCGTTGTATCGGATTACCCAAACAATTATTAAGTTATATTAATCGTTATTATCAGTTGAGCTGTTTAGGTACTCCAGGGACCGAACTTAAAGTAACTTCATATAATGTATATATTGTATAAGTATTTGGAAAAAAGCTGTAATATTAAAAGATCTTCCACAAAAAAAAAAAACCTTGCTGAGTTTCTTGCCGGAGTCTTCTCAGTTTAAGTGTATTCCGAACCGGTGGTAAATTCAACTGTATGTACATAACGTTCATAAGTGCCTTACTAGGGCCTAAACTGAATAAATGACTTTTTGATTTGATTTTGATTTTGATTTTCATATCAAATTTCATTTCAATTTCAAATCCGTCCAGCCTTTATAGAGAAACTTTATACACAAACTTTGTATTTATAATATTATAATAGGATTGATAGGTGAGACCAGGTGTATTAGTAGTATATAAATATTGTTTATCAAAGTAAACTATTTTATTTGGATGTTGTTATCTAATGAAGCACTTTTCCGTATATGGGACATCATGACGTGAATTCAGCCCTATTTAAGAGCTCACATGCTGAAGCTGGATCACAAAGCACTTCCTCGTATCCTAGCGGTATCATCGAATTCAGAAAAAGTATTTGGTAGATCTACAATCTGTAATAAAAATGTAAGTACCTTTGATTATTTTCCTCATTACTTGTTCACTTGTTTCAATTTAATTTATTTTGCTATCTTGATTATTGAATTTAACTGTGATACCAATCCATCTTTCTATAATGTTATTAATCAATCATTCAACTACCCTGATCATTAAATTAATCAATCTTTTAATATGTACAACAAATTGATATTAATAAAGATACCATCATGTTATTAATCATATACTTTAATCTATTCTAGGTCCAAACAACTGGCAGACCAACTTTTCCCGTCGGAAGATGAGTCAGGGTTGGAGACTCCAGTCAAGGTGAAAGGAGACAAAAAGAAGCGTAAGCCGGTGCAGGGGGTCACCGAGTGCCAACCATCAACCAGTAAGAAAACTAAAACAAACACAAGACCAACAGCCCGCGACTTATTTGGGAGTGATTCTGATGACGACCATCTATTGGAGGCAACGGGTAAAAAAAATCAACCGATCTACTCATATATAACTCGCCGTTTAGCAAACGGATTCTCTAGACAGATGAATGAAAGAAAACCGGGGAGTTATTATGTAGAATTAAAGATATATAACTGTGATGAAATTGAACGAGTGCCACCGGTAAATAGATGGCGGCACTCGGTTATAACTATCAAAAATAAATGTGAAGGAGAGACACAGTCATGGAAGCACATCAATGCTTACGTACAAAGTGTAAGAAAAGAGTTTAAGGACTGTCCCCCTAATTTTTTATGTTCATATCAATAGTTCTAACTTAATGATGTATGAATTTTTTAATTTAAAATGTGTATCTATAACTATATCTATAACCTTACTCTATGATATGTAATCAAAGTATTGTCTTATTAAATAAATGTTTTATAACGACTGTTTATGCATTTTTTTCCTTTCAGTTGAACCACATGGTAGTTCATCATCAAGCACTTATATTAATTGTAATAAATGTAGAATTGAGATCCCCGAACATGAATACAGATATCATAAGAGAACAAATATACATAAATCAAATTGTTTAATAAAGTCCAATTTTGAAAATGTTGATATTGTGGCTACTGCATTTAAAAACCGAATAATGACTTATCGCTTAAACCCATCTAAAGAAGACGAGTACCTCCTAACAGAGACGTTCTTAGATGGTAAGCAAAATGAAGTTTTTAAAATCATTGAGTTATCATTAATGAGACATACCTGTATTAAAGTAAACTTTGAGTTATTTGCTTACTTTGTATTACCTAAATCAGATCAACAAGAACTGAAGTCATTTAATACAAAATATGAAGTTGTGTATAAAAGTACTGAATGCGATGAGTTTTATTTAAATGTAAGAGAGATTTTTAAAGTGAAATTAACTGAATTTGAGCATTGTGAATCCGGATGGTCATTCATGTCTGTAAGTCACTTAGAAATTAATATTAATAAGTATTCACCTATGCGAGGTGGATCTTTCCTAGAGCTACCTGCTGAAGTTAATGTTAATGTATAAGATTTTTATATTACCTAATAAAAAAAAAAATATGATTAATATAATATGTTTTATTATATAGCAATATTTCCTATGATCTAAACACTATAATCCTCATCAAATAAATCATATAAATACCATAACAACTATCATTTCTCGAATAGATACAGACATGAAGGTCGTCAAACAACCAGTATCGTTAGAAATACAAAATATTGATTTAAAAGAAGATACGTTACATAAAAAACATAGTGTGCTCTTTCCGAATAACATTCGATGTATAATATGTGGACCCTCAAATTGTGGAAAGACTAATGTAATGATTTCTTTATTAATACATGAAAATGGTTTAAAGTTTCAAAATGTTTACTTGTACTCTAAAACAAACTTTCAACCAAAATATTGTTTTCTAAAACAAATATTACAAAGAGTTCCAGAAGTAAAATATTTCACTTTTAATTCTGATGAAGATATTATTCATCCTAACGATGCATTACTGGATTCTGTAATCATTTTTGATGATGTGGTTAGTGAAAAACAAATAAATATAAGGAATTATTTTACAATGGGAAGGCATAAGAGGATAGATTGTTTTTATTTATCCCAGACTTATTCAAAAATACCAAAGCAGTTGCTACGTGACAATGTTAACTTTTTAATCATCTTCAAACAAGATGAAATGAATATGAAGCATATTTACATGGAACATGTTAGTCCTGATATGGAATGGTCTAAGTTTAAAGATTTGTGTTCTAAAATCTGGTCGTCTCCTTATGATTTTTTGACAATTAATAAAGACTGTTATTTAAACAATGGTCGATATAGACAATCATTTGATAAATTTATTAATTTTGAAGTATAAATATGTAAAATTTATATATGACAGAACTGTGAAAAGGACTCATTAATAGACTTATCATTATACACAGTACACGTAAAATTATTCGACATGCAGCAAAATATTAAGAAACAATTAATTCAATCAGCTAATTCTATAAAGAATAAATTAAAGCAGATGCAGAATGTAGAGCTTCAAACCGATTTAACACTTAATAGAATGCTAAAACCCATAACCGAGCCTTTAAATATGCTGGTTGATCATCCTAGACATACAAGAACAGAAGAAAAAAATACTCAAAGTGTTGATGAAGTCAAGTCTATAGAACTCTTACATAATCCTACAAACGCAAATGATTTTAATATGACTAGAAATGAATCAACATTTGAAGAAGATGATAATAATGATAATAGTTCTGTGTCTTCGAAATATGATAAAATTATAACCAATAATCAGTCAATACAGACTTTAGACATTTCATTAAAGAAAGATGATATTACCGATATTTATGATTATACGGATATACCATTTGGTATTCGTATGGAGAATAAAAAATGTATGATGGGAAATTCAGAAGTGCAATTCTCTAAAACAGTAAATTCTTCGAATGGAGATAAAATTGTTCTGATAACTATCAACAAAAGATCGTATGAATTGACACCTGGTTTAAAAGAATTACTTCTTCGTAAGAAACCAAATCTATCGTTAATCTTGGAGACAGATAAGCTAGTCTATAAAGATATCCTCTATCATACTAATGCACATAAGAGAGAGTATAATTATGATGGTCAAATAAAAGGTGATAAAGGTATAAAATACCGGGAAATAATAAAACCTTTATTTTTCGATAAGAAATGTGAACCTAGAGCGAAACTAGGAGGTAAATTACCAACTCTAAAAAAATATAAATCCAACGTAGATCTTGTGTATTGGGATGATCCAAATGAATTAGTCGATAGGTTAAAATTACTTATTGCTTCTAAAAATGCTGGTAATACTAACCATGATAATGAGATAATATCAATAATAGAAGAATTGAAAGAATCTGGCATTATCAAAGAATAAAAGTAATTGTATTTTGTTATTTTTTTTAGTATTTAGAAATTACTTGAGCATGGAAGTTGATAAATTCGGACATCATTTACATAAAAAACCAAAAATATATGAACCAGTGTTTATAAATAAATGTCTTTTGCTAGACCTAAGTAATGGAAATTTAGATGCAAAGAATAAAATACTAAAAAATTTACACAATCCTATAAACGCAAATGATAGTGCCACAAAAGAATACGTGGATAATTCTATAATAAGTTGTTTCAATAAAATTTCAACTGTTAATAACATAGTTAGTGAATTAATCACCAAAACGCGTAATTTAGAAAGCCTTGTTCAAAATTATAAATGTGATAAGAATGAGCAAAGCAGATGTGGTAAACGAAATACATAAAAATGCTAGAGTAAACTTTCCACGAAGAACAGTTGTAATGAGAGATATAGATGATCTATGGCAAGCTGACTTAATAGATATGCAAAATGTATGTAAGGAAAATTCTGGGTACAAATACATTCTTATTATTATTGATACTTTTTCAAAATATGCTTGGGCATTTCCACTGAAATCTAAAAGAAAAGAAATTGTATGTGATGCTTTCAAAACATTGCTCGAAAAAGGTTGTGGTCGTAGTCCGAAAAACTTACAAACTGATTTTGGTACTGAGTTTTACAATGATAAATTCAAAAATATGACTCGTACACACAATATAAATCATTATTCAACTTATACTATAAAAAAAGCGTCCATTGCAGAAAGATTTATTAGAACATTAAAATCAAAACTGTACAAAGAGTTTAGCTTGAAAGGCAATTACAGGTGGATAGATGGACTCTTAAACAAGGTTCTCTATAAATATAATAATACGTATCATCGAACTATTAAACATCAGCCTAGTAAAGTCAATAACGGTAATAAAGAAATAATACTTGAAATATATAATAACAATCAAAAGGAATATTTAAATAAACCCAGATGTTTAAAAATTGGAGACTTTGTACGTATAAGTAAGCATAAAGGTACATTTGAAAAAGGATATACACCTAACTGGTCTACAGAAATATTTAAAATATTTAAAGTAAAAGGAACTAAACCAATTACATATTTGATAGAGGATTCAAGAGGACAACCCATATTAGGAGCATTTTATATACAAGAATTACAGAAAACAAAACATCCTAACATATACCTCATCGAAAAAGTATTGAGGAGAAAAGGAAATAAAGTTTTTGTGAAATGGTTAGGATTACCATCTACTGAAAATAGCTGGATTGATAAAACGAATATAGTTTTATAATTTTGAAGTAATATTCTATTTAAATAGAAACATTAATGAGTAGTATTCAGTGCAATAAAAGGTATGAACAAGAGTAGTCTTCTTAACTGGGTTATTAATAACTTACCGATCGAACTTCATCTGCCAGGCTATAATTATTGTGGGCCAGGAACAAGGCTTCTAAAAAAACTGTTTCAAGGAGAACGAGGTATTAACCAGTTGGATGAATATTGTAAAGAACACGATATAGCTTATAACAAATCGTCTGATTTAAGTGACAGACATAAAGCAGATATAAAGCTAATGAAAATGGCACGAAACCGGATATCTGCATCTGATGCTAGTTTAAGTGAAAAGATAGCGGCTCATGTAGTTAATAAAGCGATGTTGGTGAAAGTCAAGACTGGCAGTGGCTTAAGAAAAAGCAAAAGAAATAAAATAGATAAAATTCATTCTGGTGCTGGAATAAAGAAAAATTTGAAAAACATTATCATGCATACAAAGAAACATCTACAAAAAATGAAACCAATGTGTAAAAAAATTGCTATCAAAGTAGCAATGGCGGCAGCTAAAGAATTAGCGAAAAATGCAGACGTCAAAATTCCACGTTTTATTCCTATTCCAAAAACTGGTGGGTTTCTACCATTGATACCTATTTTTGCGGGGTTATCGGCGGCTGGTAGCATAACTGGAGGTGCTGCTGGAATTGATAGGGCTGTTAATGATTATAAAGAAGCTCTGAAACGTCTTGAAGAGTTAAAGAGGCATGATAATAAAATGGAAACTCTATGCTTCGGAAAAGGATTAAATATTAAATCTTTTCGGAAAGGGTTTGGGATTCAAGTATCTGATAAAAAAAACTAAATAATAGGCTACCTAATCGAGCTCTTACCAATATCGATATTATTAAATACTCTAGCGATATTCCATATTTTCGGGGGGTATTTATGAGTGATGAGTTACCTAAACATCCTTTTAATATAGAATGTGGTATTGTAAATTTAGACAGTTCCGAAAATCCTGGAACACATTGGGTAGCCTATGCAAAGTACTGTAATCATATTGAATATTTTGATAGTTATGGTAATTTAAAACCACCTAAAGAACTAATCATATATCTTGGACGAAATTTATATTATAATTATGTTAATATTCAGAGGGATCATCCTTACAATTGTGGACATCTGTGTTTACAATTTTTGCGCAAATTTTGGAAAGATAGGCAAATAAATAAATAGCTTGAAATAATAAAATCATGTTTAGTATATAATCATGTCTATTGCATTAACCATCACCGGTAAAAGATCGTTACTAGAAACCTACTTTCAACCACCTTTAACAATACAGGATAAATATGAGTGTGGATTATTATATTTCTCAGCACTTAATTCAATATCGAATATAAACCACAAAAACAACGTATTTTCATATGAAAAAAATGGAATAGAAAAAAAGCTACTAATTCCATGTGGTACTTATGATCTGTATGATATAGCTGACTACCTTCAAAATAACTTATCGGACTGTGATATTAAAATTAAAGCTAATAACAATACATTAAAATGTTTACTATATTGTTCTACTCAGGTGAACTTTGATGTGAATAATAGTATTGGCACATTATTGGGGTTTCGAAATATTAAATTAGAAGCAAATAAATGGCATGAATCTATGAACCCTGTGAACATTCTTCCTTCATCTGTGATAAGAGTCGAATGTGATCTTATCAAAGGATCTTATACTAACGGATTATCTTCACATATAATACATGAATTTATTCCGAACGTGCCTCCTGGTCATAGATATATACAAGAACCGAGAACTATTATTTACTTTCCTGTTAACAAAAATATTATATCATCAATAAGTATAAAAATTGTTGATGAACACGGTGATTATATTGACTTCAGAGAAGAGTGTATCCAACTACGTCTTCATTTACGAAAACGAGATGATTGTATTCGATAAAAGTCAAAATATTTCAGCAAAACGTTTTACTATTCCTCGTGTTGCAATACAGCACAGACGTATTAAAACTGTTAAGAAGCTTACTAAAAGTAATAAAGATTTCCTTCGAACACTTGGATTTAAAATATGAATATTCTGCAAGTTACTGATTTAGCACAATTTGATAACTCAATTGAAAGCTATGAAATCCATACCTACAACGCATATAATAGTAGTTATAAAGAAAATGACGAGATTCGTATTCCAATACACCAACAAGATATCTACATATTACCATCTGCCAGTTCTATTTACATCGAAGGACGAGCATCAATTATAGGAAAAGATCATAAGCCTCTTAATAAGGCAGTTGAATTTACTAACAATCCAATAATGTTTTTGTTTCAAGATATCAGGTATGAAATTAACGGTGTTGAGATAGATCGTGTTAAGAATGCTGGTATAACAACGACATTAAAATCATATGCATCTATGAATCCAGGACAAAGTAAAGTAGCAGCTATATGGGGTTGGAATCTGAATGGATTTAAAAATAATGAGGGTTATTTTAATGTTGTTATTCCATTGAACAAAATAATGGGATTTGCTGAAGATTACAATAAAATAATCATCAATTGTAAACATGAACTTATTTTAAATAGAAGTAATTATAATGTAAATAGCGTTAAAATTGATGATCTTGATACTGTAAAAATGCATATAGAAAGAATACAATGGCGTGTTCCTCATGTAAAAGTATCAGATCGTGAAAGGTTAACATTACTTAAACTATTAGAAAAGGACAAACCTATACAAATAGCATTCAGGAACTGGGATTTATATGAGTATCCATTTTTACCTAGGACTACTAAGCACTCTTGGTCAGTTAAAACGGCTTCGCAGTTGGAAAAGCCCCGCTATGTTTTATTTGCCCTACAAACTAATAGAAAAAATATAAATTCAAAAGATTGTTCCTCGTTTGATCATTGTAAATTAACTAATGTAACTCTATTTCTGAATTCACAATATTATCCGTATGAATCACTCAATCTTAATTTTGATGAAAGCAAATATAGTATATTATATGAGATGTATACTAGGTTCCGTCAGTCTTATTATAATACCTCCGTAGATCCGTCGCTTGACTTACTTACTTTTAAAGAAAAAGCTCCAATATTTGTTATCGATTGCTCAAGACAGAACGAAAATTTAAAATCCGGCCCAGTAGACGTGAGATTAGAAATTGAAAGTTCTCAAGTGATTCCTGAAAGTACGACAGCTTATTGTCTTATCATAAACGACCGACTTATAGAGTATAAACCTTTGAGTAATATAGTGAGAAAATTATCATGACTGCTATAGTTGATGTTCAAGGTTTTAAAACGGATAAAAACGAATTTATTTTAAAAGAAATTGCTATTCTATGCAATAACCACTTACAAGTTTTCCTAATCAAATCACCATATCCATTTTATAATTTAACGAAAACTGAAAGAAGGCAAGTCAGTTGGATAGAAAGAAATAGAGGTATATACTGGAATGAGGGTTATATACCTTATGCAAACTATAAAAACATTATCCGAGATATCTTACGGGATAAATCTATTTACATTAAAGGTGTTGAAAAAAGTGTATGGTTAAAGCAAATTATTGAAAACAATAGCATAGTTTATAATTTAGAAGATAAAGGTTGTCCTAGTTTACTAATTCTGCATGAGAAATACAAGTCATCTACCGATATATATAGCTGTTTATCTCATAAGAAAATATGTGTTATGAAAAATGTAATATGCTTAAGAAAGTGGTGTTTAGATGAGGATAAAGTTATATGATATTATACGTAGTTTATAATTTAGAAAATAAGTCCCAGTTTATTATATTTGTATGAAAACTATCAATTGATGTGTAATAAAGCTGTATTATATTATATCATAAGAATATATGTATCGTAAAAAAAAATTATATATGTAAGTAATACACTTTTAAAAAATGTGATTATATGGGAATAAACTTTTATCAGCAAATTTGTTTTTTCTTTTATTTAGCATCCTATACACTTGATGAAATATCGTTCCTAATATCTAAATAGGATAAAATGAAACATACATACTGTGTTTAAATAAGTGTAATCCTCCTCTACGATAGATTTTACTATGATGTAATTCAACTTGTCTATGAAATGATATAATAAACCTATCCAATAATCATCCAATCAGAATACTGGAATTAATTATGATGGGATTCTTGATTATCGTCTGATTCAATCAGAGAGTATAGTAGAGTAGATGAATGAATGATAGTTAAAACCGGTGGTTTCCTAATCTCTTTTGATCTTGAATGGCTAAATTGGATTTATCAGAATGCTTGAATTATTATATAGGTACGTTTTCTCATATCTGTTCTGAACGAATACTTAAAATATAAGAATACTAGGCAGAATGGATGAATGATTGTGAAAATTGGTGGTGCCTGGATCTCCTCTGATCCAGGTACCCCAATTTTCACCTACTGACACACTTGAACTTGGGAGTCAGTGTTCAATATTAATGTAACAAATACATACATAACTTTTGTGTGTGCATGTATTGATCAAATATTTGTGTTTTTATGAATACATTAATATTATTTATTAATATTCGAAGGTTTTAGATTGGGTTGACTGAATCTGATATATTTATTCTTTTTTTACTCTCATTGAGCAATAAATTATTAAAATTAAACCAATCAACCACTACTGAAAGAGCATTGTTCACATCGTCAGAATTGAAATCATGTCTATTCGCTTTGTAAAGAAGTGAAGTGTCACCAGCATCGGTTGTTCAGCGACCCCTAGTAAAATCAATTTTTTACTGTGATGCAGACTGTTACTATTGAAATGTAACATCAATTGATTAAGTATAATTTTCTCAAAATGTTTACTAAATGTGGTTAGTATAGAAATTGGTCTAAATATGTGGGGTCTGATGTACTCCGTCGAGGTTTTATTTATATTAAGGAAAAATAACAGAAATAGATTACAACCAGTACTAAATGAATAACAATAACAAATATTTAAAGCCACTACCTTTAACATTTTAGAACTAAGCTCACATTAATTAATATAAGTAAACAAAACAAACAAACAAGGGAACGACTTTACTATTAGATTAGGAAACACACCACAATCTATACAATCATTAAAAATAACAGCCAAATTCGGCGCAATACAATCAATTATATAATTAACAATTTTAACGGAGAATCCCCATAGACCAACAGTGTTTTTCAGATCTATTGATTTAAGTCACTAGAGCTAATAAGGAAAACATTAGAATCAACTGTACATTGTGTAACATATTCGATCCGATTCAATGAATTTATCGATAACCATGAGTCTTAAGTCATGATTACGTTATTTGACCTATCCAGTTTCACTGTTTATAATTTTCCAAGTCATCTTGATTTTATCCTTGCTACATTTAATTCCTCAAGTGCATTGATTTAGCCGTTATACAAATACGTTTAAATATTCGAGAATAATTTCTAACAGTCCTGAAAAACAGCATTATGGAGTATACTGTTTTTACCCATATAATTTTGAACAATTTTAGCCTACTTCTATGAATACCTACCATCGCCAAGTTATTGACAACCGTTTATATCTTTTGTTTAACGGTTTTACGTGTAAATACTGAATTATACTAATTTTTAGTTAAATTTAAAATTGAGTTATGAAGTTCATTCGCATTATTATCATAAGGATCTCAGGTAACACTCCTCTTACGACATTAAAACAGCCATAACTGTATATCACGGTTGGTATGGGCTTTTACTATGGGGTAACTCTACAAATATTTGCAAAACTTTTATTGTACAAAAAAAAAATGTATTTGTGCAATATGTAGAGTCGGTCCACTTGAATCGTGCAGACCTCTATTAAAAAAAAAAATTAAACCTTCTCACCCTTGCTTGCTCTTACATCTTTCAAGCTGGCGTTTTTGTAAAAGAGAACTTACATTTATATAGTCAGTGTAACGATAACGAAAATAGTAAGTTACGAAAGCGAGAACCTACTAGAATTATAATACCCATTTGTAGGACTATATTTTACCAGAAAAACTGTTATTTTATGACTATCAAGATATTTAATAATATTCCAAAAGACATAAGAGAGTGGTTGAGTGAGAAGTGTTATTATAACCTGAATGAATTTTTTGTTAATTATAATTTTTTTATTCATAATTTCTAATTTGTAATTTGTCAACATGAATTAATTTATTTATAATTCTATATTGTTTAGACATCCTAAGGTTTAATTAGTTTTGTATATTTGAATGCCTACATTGTGTTAAGGCGAATCATGCAGATCTATTTTATGAACACTTGACATCTTAATGTACCATGTTTCACGCAATAAATGATCTTTATCTTTATCAGTACTATAGACTCCTTAGTTGACTTTACTAGCGAATGTTTCATGTTATAAAGTTCATATTTTAAAACTAGAGAACAAAATATTTAGTATCATAAACTACCTATTTAAAAGGTTTAGAGAATTCTATGTTGGTGGATTCTGCTTATATGCATCAAGAATAAATGAGTTCGTTTATCATTATATGTTATATCTGTCTATACTTGGTATAGTACGTTAATATGCAAGATTTTGTGGATAAGGTATCCTGTACCTAGTCACTATTTAATACTAGAACAGGACAAAGTGGCCTGAAGATTTTATAATTTGTGTGATTTAAATAACAAAGGTGTCCTAATAATAATTGTCAGCACTGGACATAGTGTCCTGTAGCTATTTAGTATAAATTGTCATCAAAAGAATAAGTGGTCTTTTGAGTGATATTAGTTAATTGGTAGCATAGGACAAAGTGGCCTGTAGCTATTTAGTATAAGTTGTCACCAAAAGAATAAGTGGTCTTTTGAGTGATATTAGTTAATTGGTAGCATAGGACAAAGTGGCCTGTAGCTATTTAGCATAAGTTGTCACCAAAAGAATAAGTGGTCTTTTGAGTGATATTAGTTAATTGGTAGCATAGGACAAAGTGGCCTGTAGCTATTTAGTATAAGTTGTCACCAAAAGAATAAGTGGTCTTTTGAGTGATATTAGTTAATTGGTAGCATAGGACAAAGTGGCCTGTAGCTATTTAGTATAAGTTGTCACCAAAAGAATAAGTGGTCTTTTGAGTGATATTAGTTAATTGGTAGCATAGGACAAAGTGGCCTGTAGCTATTAAGTATAAGTTGTCACCAAAAGAATAAGTGGTCTTTTGAGTGATATTAGTTAATTGGTAGCATAGGACAAAGTGGCCTGTAGCTATTTAGCATAAGTTGTCACCAAAAGAATAAGTGGTCTTTTGAGTGATATTAGTTAATTGGTAGCATAGGACAAAGTGGCCTGTAGCTATTTAGTATAAGTTGTCACCAAAAGAATAAGTGGTCTTTTGAGTGATATTAGTTAATTGGCAGCACAGGACAGTGGCCTGTAGCTATTTAGCATAAATTGTCGCCAAAAGAATAAGTGGTCTTTTGAGTGACATTAGTTAGTTGGTAGCATTAGACAAAGTTGCCTGTAGCTATTTAGTATAAGTTGTCACCAAAAGAATAAGTGGTCTGTGGTGAGTGATATTAGTTCAAGTTTACCTAATTTACGAGATAAATGTGTCCTAATTAGTAGCACAGGACAAAGTGGCCTGTAGCATTATTATAAGTTTAATTTCAACAAATGTACCTATTGATTATGTTATGTGAGGTCACAAAACACAAAACGGATGGCCGAATCTGTTAGCTACTGGTCATTAATAAGTATTTATATTGGATGAATCTGCAATCTAAGTGCTCACTCACAGAAATAACGTGTACAATTATTTATGGTCGATAGAATGACTGCTCATTTAATTGGACATAATGATTAATTATTATGAATTCTTTATTCAACTTAAATATTCTAATTAATATTTTTATGCAGAATTTAAACATTTATAATAATAAGTATTTATTTTACTTTAGTTTGGTAAAGGATGACAATTGTCCGGCAAAATGCCATTTTGTTGTCTACCGTCACAATTTAGTTTATAAAGGCAGTATATGCCTGTGCCAGGGGCATTCGTTGTCCTGCAGTCGTCTTGTTAACATCAAGTGCTAAAACGTGATTATGTGATATATGGCAAATATAAGAATTGTGAGTACATTCTGTTATTTATTAGCAATTACTTTGTTGTGGCATTACAATATAATATTATATTATATTGTTTATGTATTCAAATGCTTAACGCTTGGCTGATTGTATAAATTATATGAAAATAATAAACGAGATCATAGAATTAAATAAATACATTTGGATATATTAAACATATCTCATATATAAAAGTAGTTTCATTAACACTGATCAATCAAGAATCACATTAAGGTTTATTCAACATAATGTTTTAAAAAAAAGTTTTTATAAGGTTATTTAATACCTACATCATCAATACCTACTTGAAATTAATAATTACATTGCAAAATATATCAGTAAGTATGTAATCCGAGCTTTTCATCATCATCAGCCTATAATGTCCCACTGCTGCGGCCTCCTTTTACAAATGAGGGTGAAAGGGAATGGGCAATACTCCACCACGTATGCCCACTGCGGATCGGTGGAGGTAGGCTAGTGGTCAACCTACTGTTGGAATTTTTCAAGCCACCTAGGAGGCATCCAACTAGCTTAACGACTATCACAATTAAGTGATAACCGGGACCAACGGCTTTACGTGCCTTCCGAAGCACGGAAACACACTATTTGAAATACCACTAGGCGGTCACCCATCCAGGTACCGACCACGACGGTGGTAGCTTAACTTTGCCGATCGATTAAGAACGGCTAATCATGCTACACCACGAGCGCTTCAATCCTAGCTTTTGTTATGTTGCAAACCTTCCGGTGCTCATAAGTTCATAACACCATTAGCTCGCGGAGGACTCAGTTTTTCGTCAGATATTAAATGCAGGTGAGTAATAGCAGTGTGCAGTGGAGAGAGTTGGAGGAGGCCTATGCCAAAAGGCACACCGAACTGCGGGACATTCTATAATTAATTGTCTTTTGTTCCAAGCAATTACTGCGATCAAACAATGTATTAAATTATACCCTATGTTTCGTAATAAATGGCTATTATTATTATATTAATAGCAGTGTCAAATATTTAAAAAAAATGAAAATTAATAATTTTCGCAGTCATCTAGCCTATAGGTGATCCCCGACTAACATATAAAATTGTATCGTATCATGCGCGTTCGGTATCACGGTACCGTTCGGTAGAGCGCCTAAGTGTTTGTTTACTCGCCCGTCTCGATTTCTACAGTTGTTTGAGCGAAGGAAATAAGTTTTCATGTTTGTTTAGTCTATGCGTTACTGTTACATGCAGACGTATCTTGAATTAGCAACTGCTAGATAAGGCTACAAAATAATTCGGCATTTTAGCACAACATGTAAAAGTACTATTAAATACAAAATGGAAGGAAAACTGTCACGCATGGTAAACTTTACTTTATATTATGAAGATAACGAGCAAAATTATTTGTAAAAATTTACTTTTGCTTTTTATCTACCACATCATGCTGACTACGAGACTTTAGGTAACTAAAGTAAAGCCAACGAGACGAGATAAGATAAAGAACGTAAACCACCTGACTTTTACGAAGTTACACTACGATAGCGAGCGATTAATATCGGCGGTATAGGAAAGCGGTCGGTACAGCAGCTATCAACATTTCATCCGCACTTTTTGTGAACAAATTCATTCCTGTTTGGATGAATGATTGATTATAATAATAGATAGTTTTGTGATCAATACGACTGAAACGGACTCTTCTGACGAATCATGCTGCCGATAAGTTCGATATTAGGTTTTATCAATATCAAAAGTCTTTTCCATAAAATTATTGCAGATTTGTCGACTAAAATCAATAAATTTATGTATCTATACATCCATACTCACAACAGTGCATCGTTTTCTAATACAGACTACAACTATTAGAATAGGAAGTAAAAAATTTGTATATAATTTCTTTGAATAAAAATGTTATGAACTTCCGAAAGTTTGTTTACATTCTCTATCTCGTCTCGCTGGCCTTACTTTCGGTACATTTTACTGCGCGGTGTACCGACACGCACTTTGTCTCATTCGTTTCTTTACATAATTTTGATGGACCTTATTGATATAAGTACATAGGTAAGCTAACATATTCTCCGTGTACCTACAATCCGCGATTTTACTCGAAGCGGTCAATAACAAGAAAAATTGTTATTGACCGCTTCCAGTAGTGTTATATAAATATGTGTAATGGTAATTACACTAGTACAATGTTCCCGACGACCGTCTATTGACTACGCACGCTTGCTGTTATGTCACTGTTATAAATGCTATCATTATTGTGACTACACCTATTGTATTCTTCATTAAAAGGCACACCTGGATTGGAAACATGGATGGCCAATAATGACCGGTACAATTAAGTTCTCAAAATACCGAATTTGACCAAGGTTTTGAGATGTTTTTCCTTTGACAGCACACCCGTAGTTCGTATCAATAAGCCAGGCCGTTACACATATTTTTCCATATCTTGAAAACTACTGGACCGGTTTCAATGAAACTTGCACTGTTCCCTAAGTTGAAATAAATGTAAACCAAAAATGAAAGGTTACAATCCGATTACATACATACATACAAACATACATAATACACCTATGAAATTTTGTATATTTGTTTGGAAGCCCCAATGGATTATATATATTGCAGTTCCAATAATATCCTCCTTTTTTTGAAGTCGATTAAAAATAAAGGCACTTTTTATTGGAGTCATATTGTAGAAGAA
Organism: Polyploca ridens; assembly: GCA_951394255.1. Lineage (NCBI taxonomy): Eukaryota > Metazoa > Arthropoda > Insecta > Lepidoptera > Drepanidae > Polyploca > Polyploca ridens. The sequence goes on along the minus strand of OX596256.1, from coordinate 7,017,700 downwards.
AAAATAGAATAAATAAAAAATCACATCATGATCATAGTTTACGTCAATATTTTTGGGCTGACACCACGAGTTCCGTGCCGGGTGCCACCCATGCTAGCTACGCCACTGATGATGAGTATAATAGTACTATGTATTTAGAGAGTACCTGTATATACGTAACAATAGTCAAAATGCATAGTTACTGATGTGACCGTACGCCCTCCAGACGGCAGACGGCATGGCGACCATGCGAGGTTACTGCAGCCACCTGACACCTTGGCCAATTAGTTTTGCCCTCAAGGACAGACAGGCCCCTTTCTTCTAAAGATAAAAGCTTACGATAATATATACCTACTAACAAAAAATCTGTACCTATGTCGACCTGTATGTAGGTATTTTCAAATGTAGAATTTTCATTTGTATTATTTCAAGATAAAGATAAGATGGTAAGTACGTATCATAAAAACGTTTCGTCATTTTTAAATATTTTTAGTTACTATTATATTTTATGGACACGTTAAAACATTTTTTTTTAAAGAATGTTCATAAAACCCTGTTTTTCTACTAGATAACTTATCAGCTTGAATATTTAGAATATTTATAGTTATTAATCACAAATTACAACATTCTTAACAAACTTCAGTAGAGTCTTAAATGACAGGCAAATTCTTTAAGTATTTTCATGGGTGTATAAAAATGTTATGTTTATTCTTCCATCATTTTCTAAATACAATAGTCGTAATGTTTGTTCATAAATTATTGTTAATTTCCTTTTTGTGTTGGGGTTCAGCATCTTGTATGCTGTGGAATCCTAAGAACATTCAAAATATAATGCAAAGTTTTAAATATAATGATGGAGATCCAGTGGAAGTACAATTGTTCAAGCCTGGATTTGATTTAAGCTTTCTAAATGTTGATTCCGCTGAGCTGAATGATGTTAAAACAGATACACCGGTGAATGAGGCGGAAGGTACGTTTTTCAATTATTTAGGTATAGTGCAGCTGGTAATTCTCTGCCGCGATGATCCGTCCTATGTGATTATTGCTGTAATATCCTCTTTGAGTTCTTCTCAGTTGAAAACTGACTTCCGAAGCGGGGGTAACTTGAGCTTTAAAAATCCTCCTAGGGTAAGTAGCCTAAAGCGAATTGACGGTTTTGACTTTGACTTTGATCCACATAATAAGGTTGATTTTCAATTATGCTATAATAACGTTACATATATGTTTTCAATTAAATCAATGCTGTCGTTTTTATTTTGAAAATGTACCATGTAGATGAAGTAAAAAGGGCAAATATAATAGTAATAATAAATAATAAATCTAATGGGAGATTCTTCACATACGTTTAAAAAAGTATAAAATGAAGCCGGCCTAGTGCGAGTCTGCCGCTTTCTATATTAGATCTATCCTTGACTTTACTACGATTGAGGATTGATAATTGACTTTATAAATAAAGATATAAATAGTGCCAAAATATCAATCCTAGTAAAATTGCTTGCTTACCCAAACTTATAGCAAATGAAAATGTTTAAATAATGTTTTGCAAATCGTTTGACTGTTTGATGATCCGCGCGGACGAGGAAAACAATAGATATCAGTAGTTAATTTTTAATCGCAAGTCAAGGGATTAAATGTTGTAAGTTGATGAAAAATAGATGTAGGATATATTAAAGGAAAAAATTAACGATATTTCTAAATAGGTAGTATTTATTATTTTTTATTTCCAAAATTCTCAAAAAAAATCACAAACAAACCTAGTATTTCGGTCCGATTTTTAACATTAGTGATGGTTCTACCCAATAGATATAGAAAGGTCGGGACAACTCGGTGCTCGAGTCAGACTCAGACTCCATTTGCCCAGCTTATTTATATAGACATAAAACGATTTACTATAGTTACATTATAGGTAATAAATGTTTGCTTTCGATTCAAGGTGAAAATCAACCATGCCCACCGAATGAAAGCTCATTCAGCAAAAATGATATCAATATATTGGTTGAATATATGATAAATATAATGAATATCTATCAGAACATAAATTACAGTTATTATTCGCAAGCTATGTCCATCCGAGAGAAACACGAAAATGATATTAAAGAATTTCGAAGAAGACTCGAGGAACGTCCTCAGCATTTGCAGCATATTCTGGAAGATATGATTGCAATGCGTAAAAAACTGGAACCAATTATAACAAATATCAATGATAACTTCCAAAAATATAGTACTCATGCGACATCTCTGAATGAGAGACTTGATCACGCACAGGCTGTACTTAAACAACTGGACAACACTAAGCAAATATGTCTATTAATGAATTGCGGACAACAACATTTGAAAATGCGTAAATATTTATTATCTTAATTTTTCGTAGCGAATATACATCGTAACATTGTAGGTACATATAATAAAGAAGAAGTGACACAAATATTTTTCTATATTTTTCAGGTACCCAACATAATGAATATCCCTATACGCCTAGCGGAGATTCTCCGGACCTCAAATATTGTTCTACTCTGACACGTATTACTGGGAAGATAAATGTCACCTTAACACATTTTCAAAATGAATTTATCCAAAATATGTCTTTAAGTTTCATCCATGATGATAAGTATTTCAGTGAAAGCATACAGGATCTTAAGAAAAATTTGAAGGAACTGGCAGTAGGGAAATTCGGCGTGACTATGTACAATATACTGAACATTCAAGATGATTACTATCACCTCTCTGAAGCGTTAAATGATAACAACGTTATTTCGGAACTTGAAGAAATAAAGAAAAACAGTTTACAAATCCACTATTTTATCGTCAAATTGGAGAGTGCTTTAAAAAATTATAAAAAATATTGTACTTCATGCAACCAACCCCGATTATATCACAGTAAGTAATGAATTAAGTTCTATATTAAGGATTTGTCCTAACTGACCTGCTTGACTAACCTATCAACGTATGTGTATTCATGTATTTAACTCGGTGGAACGTAATTTTTACCCAGCTTTTGGACTATGTAACTTCAGGTTAAATTGTTAAAATTTTAACCCAGGTTGACGCAAGTGGCCCTTTAATTCCTTATTATTTCAATTTACTTTTAGTGGCAGGATTACCGTCCCAGGATGATGATTCGTCAAACAACTCCCAGGTGGCTAAAGATATTGTAGATGAATTTATACACATGAAGATTTTTGAAATAGAAACCAAGATCTACGCAAATTATACAAATATATTCAAAGAACTCAATGACATGATGAATGCAAAAGATTTAGAAAATACTTACTTTGCTAATTTACAACCCATACAAGATGAAATTACCAGGAATATTGAAGAAGAAAGGGAACTTTTAGACAAAATGAAGAACAGTGTCCCATCAGAAACAATCGATAAAGTCTCTGAGTTATATAAAAAATCCATGGATATGCTTCAAACTCTACAAGAAGAACTGAAAGATATAGAATCATTTGTAAGCTGATTTAAAAATGTTGTATTTATTTCTTTACAGGTGCTTTACTATCTTTACTGCGAGTATATTTGAATTAAATTGACCACATCTGTCTACAAATATATTTTTCATCCCACCATCTCGTAAAGAGTAGTTTTGCTCTTCGATATCTGACAATGAATGCAATTAGCCGTTTTTATCCGCTAGAGGATAAAGTAAATTAAATTTAGAACATTGTGTGCACTCTAAGTTTGTGAATTCAAAACATCATTAAACCTATTTACTTCTATCTCCATGGTGCCGAATACATCATACAACCTTTTTTAATTTGTTAAAAACTCAGACTCTGTACCATCTTGAATTCTTGATGTACTTGTTTTTTTAATTTGCTTTGCGCGCGCCGTTTTCTTTTCACGTCACGTCATATTGTTAAGTAGCTGATCCTACAGAAAGAGTTCTAGAGTTCCGCGTTCCGAGTTCTGCATTCCGTGTTAACTATTGTGCACAAAGCAAGCAGCCTAGAGTTCTAGAGTTTTGCAATATTCGCTACTGATCACACATCATGCACTTCTTTCAAAGGCGCCACATAGCTTACAATCAACGCGGAATGCTGAACTTGGAACTCGGAACTCTAGAACTCTCTTCAGTGGGATCGGCGCCTTAAACCCATAGAATAAAGATTAAAACCTTAGGTTAATAACAAGAAACTTGAAAACAAGTGAAAAGCCTAAAATGAGTGATTCTAGCGACGAGGAAGTTAATTTGACGCCAACAGAAGTGATTGAAACTGTTAATAATGCGCAAATGAGCTTTCTCCCTCAACAATCACGCGAGAAGTATTTGAAACAGTAGGTACGATATGTTTAACACGTGGCGACTAGCTAAAGAAGCCAAAACTTTCTCGGAAAACGTTTTGCTGGCATATTTTATTGAATTATCCGAGACCAAGAAATCAAGCACTCTATGGAGTACGTATTCAATGCTAAAAGCAACAATAAAGATGATATCGACACCTATCCTAAATTATACCTAAGTATTAGTTGTTATAATTTAAAGATTATTCTGTAATACTTACCTAACATAATGTAGTAGTTAATAATACCTAAACTGAAATAAAAGTATCTTGTGATTGTAAATGTTTTTTTTTGTATTTAGTTATTTCCTCGCTGAGGTGGGATGAAAAATTACGTGTTGCACTCGAGTGCAAAGATTTTTCACCTCGTGCTCTTTTGATTCCCTCGCCAACGCTCAGGATTCTTGAATGACTCGCTGCGCTCGCGATTAAATTTTAGAATCCTTCGCTTGCTCAGTCATCAAAACTGAGCCCGCGGTTAAAAAGCAATTTTGCACTCTTGTATAACAAATAACTATTAAGTAATGCGATCGATGAAAAACGCATGTTGCGATCGATCACAGTTTTAAAGAAAAATACATATAAACTATGTTATCTCCTTACAATAAAATTGTAGAATATCTGTACTACCGTATCTGTACATTGAATTTAATTACCAAATCTGATTACACATCTCCCCATAGGAAGATTAACTAAATGAAGAGATACCATTTTCAATTGTTTTTTCTCTGTCTGTTTGAACATGCTAATCTCTGAAGCCACTAAATGTATTGTGTTGAGGTGTTTTCACAAGGTTAGCTTGATGCTTCGAATAGGCTTTGTTCATTGAAATCGGCTGACGGGAAGAAAATATATCCCAATTTACATTGCAGTTTGGCAGTCTAATATAAACTCAGCGGTATTTAGAGCAAGCACGAAGTTTCATACAATAGGGATGATTTCAGTAAAGATTGTATCGTCTTTAAGAGGAAATGCTGGTGGCGTTTGTTCCATACAAACGTAATCCTCAGTTTACTCTCTGGATAATGAATGACACTAGAGCAATGATTATTTTACCATGCAATCTGTAGGTACCACTGTATATCCATTGGTTGTGCTTTTCTCCATAAATTAATTATTATAAGAATTAGGAGCCTTCTAAAATCACAAAAACTTACCATTTTTAATGCCCTTATCAGACGTCCAGCGAACAAAGACGAATATAAAAATTACAGTTTAAAAAAACTAAAAAAACACGCTTTATTAAGCCCTGCACTAAAAAGTGTTAAATAATTATAAAATTGAACCTAAGTATATTCTCTGTCTATCCCGTAAGGGCCTAAATGTAAGCATTTTTTTTTGTAATTAAGTTCAATATTTGAATGAAAAGCGTGTGGCGCTTTTCATTTTGTAATTTACGATATTTCTTCATGATAATGATAATGCTTAGAAATTCTATTGGGTTTCAAGAAAAAGCGCCCCACGCTTTTCATTCAAATATTGAACTTAATTAAATTTTTTTTTTTAAATCGTTCCACTTTTGGAGGAGAAAACCGGAAAATACGAAATGGCGATTTCGTCTAATTTAAATAGGTTTAATCGGTCAAGTTGTAGTTGTCTCTGTCGCCCTCGGGCGGGATAGCTCGGGCACAGCGCGACAGCAATATATATATATATTGCTGTTAGCACTGCGTGTAAAAACCTGCACTTATTTACCCTTTTCCGTGTAAATGTGCGGTTTTTTACGTCGGGCGTATTTTTATACGTCCAATTGCTATTTAAAACGTCGAGTGGAAAGCGTCAACTATATGAAACAGAGGGAAACGCATACCTACACCTGTTCGCACGATTCGCACGAACGCTTTTTAAATCGTCGAGTCCGTCAGTTGCTCCAATAAAAAGGTACTCTATGGCTCCCACGATGCCACTTGGTGCGTACGTGAGACAGTGTTTCGCGCGTCCGCCGTGCGAACATTTTGTTTTCTCGTATTTTATAACAAGCTAGCTATTCGTGGCCGGCGTAGCCTGGGTGAAATTTCTGGAGGATGAATAAAAAGATAAAGATACATAACATTTATTTATTGGAACAGATGATGTTAAAATAGATCCTATAGACATCGAAAGGCTTACATTATAGGTGGAAGAAAGACAGGGTTTCTACAATAAAGCTTACCCTTACTTTATTATAAATTATTGTTCGATTTCGGGTACCTAATTATACTCTACTAGTGGTCCCATAGTGGTCGAAATTCGAAGACCGTATTTTTTTTTTAAGTTTGAGTAAATTATCTTCACGTACTATAATTTTTTATTTATGACTATGACATTATCATTAATGATTATGTTTGAAATTCTTCTTTGTTTGACAGTGTGTGTGCCAAACGCATGGTACTGTGAGTTTTTTTATTAATTTAATGTATTTCTAATGCATTATTATATTAGGTTTTTACCTATGAAATTGCCATTTTGTATGAAAAAATTTAAACGAATTTTTTATTTGTATTAATCGAAGTAATCACCCATGCAATCAATGCATCTTTGCCAACGCAGTGGTAGTTTATTGATGCCCTTCTTAAAGAAATCAGCTGGACGGGAGGCAAAAAATTCTTCAAAGGCATTTTGTACTGCCTCTCGGGTATTGAATTTTATTCCCGCCAAGAAGTTATCCAAATTCTGGAAAAAGTAGTAGTCTGTAGGCGCAAGGTCTGGTGAGTAGGACGGATGATGGAGAACTTCCAACCCCAGTTCTTGCAACTTGGAGACCGTCTGCTGTGCAGTATGAGGTCGCGCGTTATCGTGCAGGAGCAGCGGAGACGAGCGATTGACCAATGCTGGTTGGAGATGTGCCAGCTTCTCCATCATTTTGTTCAGTTCTTCACAGTACACATCTGCAGTAATGCTCACCCCGTTTGGTAAGAAGCTGTGATGAATCACACCGGCGCTAGACCACCAAACAGTGACCATTACTTTTCTAGGGGTAAGTTTTCGTTTAGGACATTCTTTAGGTGCTGAACCAGGATCCAACCAACTTGCTGAGCGCTTGCGGTTATCAAACAGAATCCATTTTTCATCGCAGGTAACAATGCGGTTCAAAATTCCTTCATTTGTGTGTCTGTTGAGCAGTGCAAGGCACGTTTCGACGCGTACTTCGCGCTGGCGATCATTGAGTTCGTGGGGCAACCATTTGTCAAGCTTTTTTACCTTGCCAATTTGACGCAAATGGACGCTAACGTCGAAAGCTGCTGCTAATTCAGCCGTCGATTGTATATCATCAGCTTCCACAATCGCCTTTAATTCGTCATTGTCGACTAAAGTCTTCGGACGACCGCGAGGTTCATTTTTCAGGTCGAAATTCCCAGAACGGAAGCGAGCAAACCAATAACAGGTGGTGCGTTGGTTTGTAGTGTTAGCTCCGTAAACGTCGTTGATGTTGCGTGCCGCTTGTGCCGCGTTGCTGCCACGACGGTACTCATATTCCATAATTACTCGAATTTTTAACATATCCATGATGACGAAAAAGATTGAAATGCGATGAAAATGTAACACTAATCAATAAACAAATGACTACTTTTGGAAAAAGAATTCCATGTTTTTAAAATAAAATTAATTTGAAATTAGAATTCTTAGCCAAACAAAAATTATTTTGATTTGACATGGCCAGTACTGCAGAACGGCAATTTCATAGGTAAAGACCTATTATAAAAATATTAGCCAAATCTCACATTTTCTGTGCCGTATCAAGCAATGTGATGGCGCAAAGTGATTATTTAAGCGTCCGTTTGAACAACGTTCGGCAACGTCGGCATCGGGACAAAGCGTATATCCCTATAATAATAAACCGCCGAGCCCAACGCTTTTTTAAACTCCCGTGCGAACGAAGGCATAATTGTTTAGTTTTTAAATGCTAGCCAAAGCTTCTGAGATAAAATCAAGTTGTAGAGTTTGGTCGGCCGATGTTCCAATCAGGTAATTTAGCAGCTCCTTCATAATATTTTCAGTATATTTTAGTAATATCAGTAGTTACTATTTCTTTTTCTATGGTACCTTTTTCTATGGTATTACCTATCTAACACCAACATTAGCCCTGATTCTGTTTTATACAACAAAGAACATAATAAAAGGATGTAAGAAATTTAGTCCTATCAAATTAGTCCAATGCTTGTTTTCAATATAAAAGTCGCCATGTATCGCGGTTACGTCTGTCTAAAGACTCACAAATGAATACGGCAAAGACAAATTTGACAGCTTTAAATATGTTCTATCCTTTTTCAATAATGTTCGCAAGAATCGGCACCTCTGGAGTTCATCTTAATGTATAAAAGTTCAAACAGACTAAAATATATTTTGTTATGCTCATCGTTAATAATTTTTGGTGATGCATTTAAAATGAAGGGTGACCGACCGGGCAGACAAACGATTAAGGATTCAATAAATCTGAATAGGTATTGTGCGCGGACGCATACAAAAGTGTTGGTACTTATTGTGAATTAAATTCATGAAGCGAGGGTTCAAGAAGGCGTTGACATCAAATTGAGGAACGTGTTATGTTTGCCATCGCACGGCTGCGATGCGATACGCGGGCCGGGCCGCACGTGTATACTGCCTGTGTCAAGTTTACAAACATGTCCAAGATACGTCACTTCGCACACTCCGCTACTAACATCAATCACATTAAGTATTTTTTAAAATGTTTTTTTAAAGTCTGATTAGAAGTTGTTTATATAAAACTGGTCTTCCGCCCTGCGGTTTCACCCTTCGGCCCCTTCTGTACCGCATTAGAAATAGAATTTCCAAAAAAACCTTTCTTATATCCCATTAGGAGACGATTTTCGACAAAACCCAAAAATGTTTAATGCTTTATTTCCTGTCCAAAGTGTTTCAAGTTAATCGGTCCTCGCTCTAGGTTTCTTCAATATAAACTTTAACATCCCCTACACCCCCTATTAGGGATAGTTTTGATATACTAATAATGAGAATCTTTATTATTTGTTTAGGTTAGTAATCGTGCTGTTTCAAGTAAGAAAATTTTCATACAAACGAAATCCGTCCTTTTTTCCAAAAACTCCTTCTTTATGTTCTTGCGCGTTGGTAAGGTCGCCAAAGCTCACTGACATCGATGGTACTTAGTCAAATCAAAGGTTGTGATGCTCAAAGCCGTTGATGGTTTTGCAGTCTCATGTTGCCACTTGCAGAAAATGCAAGTAAAAGATCGAGACTAAGAAAGTCATGCGTTTGCAAAACTAAGACCAAGGCTGACCTTGCTAGACTTGAGCTGGAACAAGACTAATCTGCGAGCTTGCATTTGAGTTTGTATCGTTCACTTGGGATGGACACTACGCTACGCCGTGCTACGCTCGCTGTGCTTTTATAAAGGTCTCTATTTTTTTCACATTGAATACTTGATAATGAAGAGTAAAATAAAAATGTTTCCTACCAGAAATTTAAGTAGCTATCGTGTAAAAGAAAAGCTACTTGAATTAGCTACGAGTCGTAGTGCTACGAAATTTCACGCTACTACTTTACGCCGCGCCGCCCCCCGCGTCTTTGTAATTCACGCCTAATTCTAAATACTTACATCCTTGCATAGACAGAAGTAGTCGTATTTCTTTAGCAGGAAGGATTATACCACAGATGTAATCTGTGGATTTTACACATAAATGCAATTAAAAAAATTGTTTCTTCAAGTGTTAGAGTTAAGTGTGGGGAAACTGCGTCAACCCCTTGCCAACGAAATGGTTGTTTTTGGAAATGAGAAAAAAGCACGGCAGTGGTACTTATCACAGCTAAGTAGGCTTTACAAGTTAACGAGTAATAGTCTACTAACTTACAAAATGTATTTGGAGAAATAAAGAAGAAAATTTCGTAAAAATTCCATTGAAAATTAGAAATAGTTGTTAGTCGTGTAAAACAGGTAGTAAATAGCCCCCTTCAAAGACCTCATATTGTGACATCCAACTACGGAACCCTACACTGAGCGTGGCCCGAAACGCACTTGGCCGGTTTTTTACTTTTTTGGTTCTAATAGTGACATCGGTTTTTCCGTCTCGACACAAGTCAAAAATATCATTAGAATGCAGCATCACGAAGCGTTGCGAGACCAGCGCTGCATGTCGACGCTCTCGGGCGGCAATGACAGTTGACAGGCATGGCCAAGGACGAGGAAGTCTGGTTGACCATGTAACGAAGCGGACTTCGTACATTAAGGTAAACCAGTGGAGGACTTAGTTTTACCTTCCTACTTGGGTAACCTATCGGAGAGCTATAAAGAAAACACCAATCAATGATTACAAAGTTGCCGCCAATTGATTTATTAATCGTAAATACATATATCTGAGACTCTATAGCTAGCTCTTAATTCTAACACTATGGATAGAGGGCGCGGCGTGATCTTGCTTTAAACGGTACGGGGAATCGCTCCTTGAACGCACTTTCCTGGGAGGTGGCACCAGACGTATTTGGTAACCCGAACCGTCTGGGACACCAATCCATGGAATGGTAACGTACGAGGAGGCGATAAATATACTGATTCACAGGGAATACGGTATCGGGGACGCGGACGGTGCCCGATGGTAAATCTACCAGGGCTTCGGTACAGACGGGCCAACCTCACCGCAATGATCAACACAGCCGAATTTGGTAACCCGAACCGACATGTGTTGACTGTACGATAGCGCTGAGCCGACTGCGTGCTCTCTCACTGGAGTGCGCGGTCTTATAAAGGATGCTGCGGGGTGAGGCACGTGGCGCGGGGTGTGCGGGCGTCCCGCGGGCGGTAACTTTCCCCTCTGCGCTGCGGCGGCGTCGGCGGCGGCTGGATGGTTCGAGGTGGCGTGATGTGCTACGTCACACTCCTCTCCCGGGAATGGAGATTTTTACCTGTAAAAATCACTGCTGTAAATGATGTTCAAGTTCCTCTGAAATTATTATTCTCCTTTCTATTGTTTTTCTATATTAACTTTTTATTGTCTCAAATGAGGGTATTTCTAAAATTGTTTACTTTCTGGATCTCGCTCGGTTATCATGATTTACCCTCATTGTTATTGAGTTTTATATTTATTCGGAATAATTCGGATGCATGTTTTCCAATCTTTGATGTGTGCCGTTATTATTCTATTAGAGTAAGGATCCTTCAATAAATTTATTACCGGTGATTTTCTTTTAATTATTTTGAACGGTCCTGTACAATTCGGTGCGAGTATGGCACAACAACTTATTGGTTTATCCGATAATGGAATATTCTTTTTTAATGCAAATGGTTTAATTTCCGGTTTCGAGTACTTTATTTGTGTATAATAATTCGGTTGTTGGCAATCAGATTTTCTGCTTTGATTCATTTTCACTAAGTCATATGGTTTATTTCGGTTATCTACCTGCATTATTTCTTTATTTTCGGATTTTTCGGATTTGCGTTTTTGGCAAATGGTACACTTTTTAACATATTTGGCTATGTTCCTAAACATTCCTGGCCAATAGTATATGTGTGCTACTTTCGCTAACGTTTTTGCTGTTCCTATGTGTCCAGCGGTCGGAGTATCGTGGTTTTCTTTAATTATTTCTTCTTTTTTCGTTTTCGGTACACAAAGTTTCCATTCGGATGATGAGTCTAATTTTGTACCATATGAGGGGTTTGTGATTCGTTTATAAAGGTTTTCTTCTATAAATTTAAATTCAGGAAAAATATGCGGTTCTGTCTTGATAGCTTCGGTTTTCTTTTTATACCAATCTTTTATGTCGGCAACGGTTGCACATATCGGATTTCTTATTAATTCATCGGCTACTATATTCTGTTTTCGCTTCTTCTTTTTCGATTTTGTTTTTTTTTTTGATGGTTTATTTTTATCTATGTTTTGAATGTCTATGTTCATATTCAACCGTTTTATTAGGTCTACTCCTAATATTATGTGCGTTGCTCTTGGCATGACATACATACGATGTTTTAATACGGTTTCATTTATCTTTAGATCTATGTCTCGGAATTTTGACAACTCTAATTTACTTCCATCGGCTAGTTGTATTCTATGTACTTTTTGGTTGACGGATTTTTCTTCTTCTGGAAGTATCTTATATACTTCTTCGTTTATATACGAGTTTGTTGATCCAGTATCATACAGTGCTTTAAATTGTTGTCCTTGTATCTCAACATCTAAGAAAATTCTTGGATCATCTATATCGTCAGATCCTACGGTATTTGTTCTTTGAGTATATTTTTCATTTCGGGTCTCTTGTTTTCTACAACAATTTTTGCTTAATATTCCCATTCGGCCACACGTACTACAAAAGATTATGCGTTTACCTGTGCATTCTTTTGTTGTATGGTTTCTTTTTCCACAGCTCCAACAACACTTCTTGCTATCATAGTTGTTTAGAAAACTGGATTCCTCGGTTTCGGTTATCTGGTTTTCTCTTGAGTTTTCTTCATAACTCTGCGGTTGCTTCTCTATATATATTTGATGTGAGATTGCTTCATGATCTCTTGCCAGTTGTATTAACTCGGAGAGATTGCTGAACTCGTTCTTCTTTACATAATATTTATATTTGGCATTCATATTTTCATATACGCGGTCTAGTTCTTCGGATGTTGATAGTTTTCCATATCTTCTCATCAACGTTTGTATCTCGGTTAAGTAACTAACGAAGTTTTGTTTGTAATTCTGCCGTTTTCTTACTATGTCTCCTAGTAGTTTGGAGTTGTAGTTTTTCGGAAAGAAACTAAGTTTGAATTCTTCTATGAAGTTTTCCCACGACGACCATGTCTGGTGGTTATTTCGGTACCACGCTCTTGCGTTATCTTTAAGAATTCTTGGCAGTATCTGCAGCATTTCTTGTGGTTTTATTTCATTGGTAGTTTTAATTTCTTCCAATGTTTCGAGAAAATCCACCGGTTCGTTACGTATATCGAATGAGATACCGTAACTGTTTACCAATTTGAGTAGATTCATCATGTTCTTACTCTGTGGTTTTTCGGAGTTTGATTCGGATTCGGATACGGATGCGGTTGTCTTTTCTTGACTTGTTTCGGGTTTGTCTGTCATCTTCGTGCTTTTGATGTCTGTTGCTAGGATTTTTCTAAGCTGTTCAACGGTTAAACCCTCAATTGAAATATTTCTTCCTTGTATTTCTTTGATGAGTTCTGGTTTTTTCAAATTATAGATCCAATTTGTGGACATTTGACGGTTATGTTAATTATTTATCTTATTAACTTACCATAACGGAACGGTTTTTCTTTTAAAGGAAATTACGGAATATATAACGGATTTATTTAATTTCTTTATATAACTTACCTTCAATTTTTATATGGGTTCAATTTATTGACGGATTTTATTTCTTTTAACGGAACGCGGATCAATAATTTACGGAACAAAAATGTATTTTATTTGTTTCTATTTTATTCTTAATTTAAATTAACCGGGTTTTATTTTTATTACAAGATTAAGTAACGAAATTAAATTTATTTTATTTGTTTACTTTGATTTTTACACGAAACTAGTAGATTTTTATATTTATTTACTCACGGTTTTATTGGTTGCAACTAGTTATAATATACAATTATTTTTTCTTTACGGTGAAAAGGTATATTTTTTTATCCTCTTTGTAATTCACTTCTTGAACGCACTTTCTTGGGAGGTGGCACCAGACGTATTTGGTAACCCGAACCGTCTGGGACACTAATCCATGGAATTGTAACGTTCTTGAAGATGTAATTAGCCAAAAGGCTGCGGAAGCGGTATAAAGCAAGCAAAAGAGGTGAACGAATATCCCTTTTCTGTTTTTTTTTGGTAATAATTAGTAATCTTTATAGCTCATCTATACGGATACGGGGTTTTTTCATCAGATTTTTTTTCTACACACTCACTTGGTTTCCCGTGACCGCTCACTTTCCGCCCTTAACGTTTCCTTGCTCCACCATCTAGGTTTCGCGAAGGCCGTCTTGTTTGTTAAGTGGGCCGACCAGGGAGGTAATGAGGTGTGATACCGGAGTGGATTCTCACTAGACGGGTGCCTATTGTAACAATACGCTATCTTACTGATTTGAACACTTCGCGGGACGGATTCTTACTAAGATGGGTGTCCAATGTAACGATACACTATTTTACTGATTTAAGCACCTCGCGGGGTGGATTCTCACTGAGTTGGGCGCCAAATGTAACGAAGCGGACTTCGTACATTAAGGTAAACCAGTGGAGGACTTAGTTTTACCTTCCTACTTGGGTAACCTATCGGAGAGCTATAAAGAAAACACCAATCAATGATTACAAAGTTGCCGCCAATTGATTTATTAATCGTAAATACATATATCTGAGACTCTATAGCTAGCTCTTAATTCTAACACTATGGATAGAGGGCGCGGCGTGATCTTGCTTTAAACGGTACGGGGAATCGCTCCTTGAACGCACTTTCCTGGGAGGTGGCACCAGACGTATTTGGTAACCCGAACCGTCTGGGACACCAATCCATGGAATGGTAACGTACGAGGAGGCGATAAATATACTGATTCACAGGGAATACGGTATCGGGGACGCGGACGGTGCCCGATGGTAAATCTACCAGGGCTTCGGTACAGACGGGCCAACCTCACCGCAATGATCAACACAGCCGAATTTGGTAACCCGAACCGACATGTGTTGACTGTACGATAGCGCTGAGCCGACTGCGTGCTCTCTCACTGGAGTGCGCGGTCTTATAAAGGATGCTGCGGGGTGAGGCACGTGGCGCGGGGTGTGCGGGCGTCCCGCGGGCGGTAACTTTCCCCTCTGCGCTGCGGCGGCGTCGGCGGCGGCTGGATGGTTCGAGGTGGCGTGATGTGCTACGTCACAACCAGCTGGGACATAACCATCACTTTTAAAATGACGAACAACTTGTTTAAAATCTTAAGGTAACACTTCATAACTAAAGTTAAATAACGTGGGTAATATTTTTAATAAGAAAAGATTTTCTTCATCGGCTATAATCGATCGAGTACCTATAGCGTAAAGCAAATTGTCCCTTTTGATCTTGCAAGGTCGACATTTTGACCTAGTGGTTCCTCAATGAGGTGTGTGAAGCGCAGGCAGGGTGCATGCACCGTCTGCGTCTGGCCGCGGCAAGGGCACAGGGGGCGCTGCATGCACCGGCGCCCTTGCGCCGCCCGAGGCGACCCGTGCTCGACCGACCTCCCCGCTCCCCGCACCGGCACAAGGTGCCCCGCCTCGCTGCGCTTACTGACTGCTGGTGCTGGCTGGCTATCCGAAAATGGTAACTTGGTGACACTTGCAATGAGTAAACAATTATCTGAGCCAGCTGTAGCTAACCGAAATCAATAGAGCCATAGACCTAGCGTATGTAAGCTAGAAAGCTAAGCTATAAAAATTTACGGATAAGTGGCGATTCAAAATGATGATAATAGCGAACACAGCGTAGGCGGTACATATATTGTATAACAATTTGAAAAACCGGCCAAGTGTTCGACTTGTGAGACGCGGGCTCGCACACGAAGGGTTCCATAAAGACGACTACTATCCATAAACAAAGGGATTTAATTTTTAATTTAATTTAATTTTTATTATTTGTTGTTATAGCGGCAAATTATTGTTAGCACATTCTGTGAAAATTGCTGATACATACAGCCCACTGACAGACAGACGGACGGACAGCGGAGGCGTAAAAGGGTGGCACCCTTTGCGAACGGAACCCTAAAAAGGAACCGATAAAACTATTTAAAACTGAACTAAAGGTTGTCTGAAAGAGATCGCTTCTTAGGGATAAGACATTGCAGCATAGTAATTTTAATACCTATGAATTTCTTAGTATTTTTTTGGTAAATACTTGTTGGTGTACTATAAAGAGTTATCTATCTAAGTTTATAATAATAACCTATCCTACTACCAAAAAACCTTTTTATAACAGCAATACAGGTCGTTGTTTTGGTCAGCGACGAGCGACTCAGGGTCGATAATACAAATGATACTGGTGCTAAAAAAAATATTAAAAAACTACTTTATTTTTTTTAAATAATAAAAATAAAAAAATAAAATTTTTGAAAATCATGTATTAAGCTAAAGTATAGACATAATACTCAACGGGAGTACGAGGGAGTAAAGGGGTGGGGCGATGGCGGCTTGCGCCTAGCTCTAGTCTGTGCACGTGCCTAGTAACCATACTTTGCGGTAATTTTATTTCAAATTGAATTAGGTATTTCTCAACATATTTACAGTATTTAATGGAATTAAGTCCATTTTTGGGGAATATATATTTTGTACTACCGCTCCTGCGTCGCTTGTCGCCGACCAAAACAACACCCTGTATATCAAGTAATATTTTGAGTGAAACCTATGTACAGTCGAGAACATAAATATGTATACGCTTAGTTTAATTAACGATTTTCTCTTAAACTATTGATTAAAATTATGAGATATTATGCAGGCAGAATCTTTTAACATAAACTATTACGATTTCTGTAATATTTCAACATTTGCATCTATACAGTTCGAGAAAATTGCTATAGTAGAATTTAAAAGTGTATACAAATCCTAAATTTGTATAATAATAATATCTTTCTTATCTTATATATATATACAGGGTGTTGTTTTGGTCGGCGACAAGCGACCCAAGAGCGGTAGTACAAAATATATATTCCTCAAAAATGGACTTAATTCCATTAAATACTGTAAATATGATGAGAAATACCTTATTCAATTTGAAATAAAATTACCGCAAAGTATGGTTACTAGGCACGTGCACAGACTAGAGCTAGGCACAAGCTGCCATCGCCCCACCCCTTTACTCCCTCGTACTCCCGTTGAGTATTATGTCTACACTTAAGCTTATTACATGATTTTCAAAATTTTTATTTTTTATTATTTATTATATAAAAAATATAAAGTATTTTTTTTGCGGTGTGGTCGGTATTAATTACACACGCGGTCCGTGTGAATTCAACTATTAAATTTCATACTAATTAGCGCATTAATTATTTAAGTATAGTGGTGTGGTTGCGGTTGTAGTCTGGTTGTGGTACGTGTGAATAGAGCCTACGAGTGCTCGTGCGGTGGGTGCCATCGGATAGGTCACCGACTCAAGTTTTTTATTGTTACCGTCAAGCCCAACACGATCACAAAATTCAAAAACAACAGTTTTTGTTTCTCACAGACAGTAAAGGTTACTTACTTACCAAAAAAGGCAGTTTAATAACTGGTATTTGTCTGGCTGTCTACTGCTTACGCAAGTAAATAGGGAAAACTCAAAGCATGACGTACATTTAAAGATATTTTAAAATTTTTATTTATAGAAAACGAGCATTTAAATTAGTATAAAAGAAGTTGCCGGTATTTAATTTCGGAGAAAAAGTTTTTGAGGAAGTCTGCTCCTACACTGCTGATGAGGCGCCGAGATGTCTAGCTGATAAGAAAAATTAAACATAGGAAGTACAAGAAGGAAATAATTATTCTTCTTATTAATAACTTATTTCAAGTAACTAAACAATTTACATATAGACAACAAATTCTGTTTGCACTTTCATTGACGAAAATTTCGAATAATTGCAATTATTGCAAAACTGAACTGGAGCAGAAATTTAGGGTCATCCCACAGGGTCATCCACATAGTACGTCATGTTCATGAGAACTCAGAAAAACAAATCGTATTGTAGTTAGGGATTGCAATCACGCAAAACGGGATCACGCATTCCCGCGGGATCCCGCTGCTTTTATTAATCTGCTGGATCCCACACCTTCAAAGTGAGAATCCGTGAATCCCGCAAATAAAAAATTTGGCGCCTTTGAATATGTCTTGATGGTTCAGCCTGCTAGCGTAGAAGCCGAGAGAGCGTTTTCAGCATCAGGAATTATTTGCAGTTCACTCAGAAGCAGGCTCGGAGATGATACAATAAATGCCATTTGCTTATTAAGAGCGTATTTTCAAAAGTTATCACCATAGGTTGATATTATAGCGTCTAAGAGAAAGTTGTGATTTGATTATTAGTCATTACATGACTAAGACTGAATTAAAAATATAAAACTAAAGGATAAAATTAAAAAAAAAGAGTAAGGGTAAAATTAAACAGAACTATTAAACGATGCCAAATATTTAAAGATGAATCTAAGTAAACAGATTACTAATTACTTACACTTAAATAATAGAAAAGAAATAATTTCTGTTGCTTAATGTAAGATATGTTTATAAAAGTTGATTTTTACACAAAATATGTATTTTCAATTTGATTTTTTAACACAATTTCAAAGTTGCGGGATCCCGCGTGATCCCACGCGGGATTGAGTAATCCCGCATGTCAATCCCGCGGGATTGAATGAGCTGCGGGATTGCAATCCCTAATTGTAGTTTAAATAGTTTCAAACTAGGTATTTGGCAATCCGCAAGCGGCTGTTGTACTGCTGTGAAAATTTTAAGTTGACATTCCATCATTGTGCTTCATTTGCTTTATCCTCATCGTCATATAAACCGGTGTCATTAAATATGTCAGAGGACAAATGAAGGTAGAAGTATCGGGCCTGGTCGATCACCGAGCGCAAAACAAAGATATGTGCAACATACTCCACCTGCCAACTGCAGTTCTTTTTTCCAAAATAAACATGTTGATATTTTCTCGTATCATTCTTGTCTTCTATATTAATCTGCAAGTATCTTGACATACAAGAACATAAACAAAATGTGAAGGATTTTTTGTAACAGACAATATTATATCTCCCGAGACTGTAGTTGTCTCACCAATATAGACTTATGAGTCATTTAGAATATATTCTTTATCATAATATACCTACATATGGTGCAAAATAAAAAACATGACAAACCTTTTTGTGTTGGCTCGCCGCCTTATTTTCATGTTAGCTCAATAAAAAGCCGGACAAATGCGTGTCTGACTCGCGTGCCGAGTGTTCCATACCTTATGTGCACACTAATCAAGTTTGTGTGATAAATAAATATTCTTCACACACGGCCATCTGATCCCAAACTACTATGAAAAACAGATAACTGATCTACTACATTCCATTCACTACGGCTGAACAATGTACACTCACTGTAGACATTGTTACTTTCTTTCGGATTAAAATATTTGCGGATTAATATATATATTGTGTGGACCAATCCAACTCATCATCATCATCAGCCTACTGCAGTCCACTGCTGGACATAGGCCTCACCCAATGCGCGCCATTTCGCCCTATCTTCGGCTCGACGCATCCACTTCCCACTTCCCAATCCAACTAATAGATGATAATATGTGAGTTTCTTTGTTTGATACTAATTGTTACCTCTTGCTTGACGTCTCAACGACACTTGACAACCGATCGTGATAAAAGTTGGACCACTACTGGTTGGTACATAATCTGGAATAACATATAAGATACTTATTGTTACAGGACAATATTAGATCCCTCGGGAACGTGGTTGAACCGTGGGACAAAAGTATACAAATAAATGATATACAATAAAAAATGTGACAAAGAAACAGTAGTATTACATTAGGTGTATGGGACCCTAAAAAGGTAAATGAATAACGGGTATAGTTGGGGGGGAAGGAAGGGTGTGCGGGTGTGAGGCGGACACATCAACAGCTCCTCGGTACAAGCGCAGTGTTTTAGCCCGCTTCCGGTCCCTCGCCACATTTTCACGCGACACTGCCCAAACAGGACTTCCATCTTACTGCTTCGCCACGCATTTCCTGAGTTAGTCTTATTGCTCATGTGTGGCGGTGCTGCTGTCAAAATAATATGTAGGCAGGTATATCCACTGATATTATAGGAGCGTGATCCTAGCCAAATCCGACCAGCGCGTGTAATGAAAAGATCGACGCACTGGCCATGTACTACTAGGCTCGAACCATTTCGAACTATTTTCGACCTCCCATAGATTGAATGATCTAATTGATTACCTACCTCCAGAGTATTGCAATGTTGTGATCGCTCATTGGCCTTTTCCTATACGTCAGTATTCGTATTATTTATTAGCCCCCCGAAACAAAAAGTAGTTGACCAAAAGCATATGCCCAGTACCGGTTTAAGCACAATTTTTTATGTTCCGTGGGTTTAAGGTTGGGGGCACAGGGCGCCAGGCATGAGGGGGCGCCGAAGGCGAAAAATCTGATATTGGGTGTCAAACTTTGACAAATTCTGGGAGTAATAATATCTTTATATACTAGGTTATTATCAGCTAAAGTTTTGAAAAACTTCGTTTCGACGCGGACGGTTCGGTTACAGGTAAAGTGATAAATACATTTGAAATTATTATATTACATTTGGATACAGTTCTATAGTATGTTGCGATCTTTAATGAAATTTAAAATATAGACATCATCTTGAGTTTAGCATTTCCTGGCAAGCCCACCATCACGATTTCAATTTAGAGTGTGTCGCAATTTTGATAGTCATCAAATATCTTGGTAACCAGTCAAAAACTCTAACATACTCTATTTTTTTATAGTAATCCTACGAATTATATGTAAACTAACTTTTTCACTAGTTTTATATGATCACTGATTCAAAATCTGAAGTAGAATTCCAGCCTTTTTCTGGTCCGATCAAGCTGAAACAGTTTCCGAAAACCTTACCAGGGAGCCAATTCTCTCCCAATCGAAATTGATCGCTTGATCGAAAAAAGTAAGAACTTTTATCGAGTGTATAACACGTCACGATCACAGAGATATCTGTGGTAACGATGCATATTTAGAAGGAAAACCAGTCAACTAGAGCTTTTATTGGTCGGGACCACAGATCGATGGTAGAGACCGTTCGAATTGAATCCGCCCGTCCAAATTTTACAGTCGAATTTCGAAGTCGAAACCTAAGTTAAATTCGAAGGTTATTTTTGAAGTACGCAAGACGGTTTGAAGTACGGTCCCTGATCTTAAAAGTCTTAAAATTCTTTTCCCCTATAAGGAAAACTTATTAAGAAACACATTCTCAATATTAGGGCAGGTATTTGCTGTGTCCTGTAGCGGCGAACGGACACAGTCGCCGTTTGCTACTCCTGAAACCCTAGACAAAGTACATTTCCTTGCGTAGGAAATGTACAGAAGGATATGTATGTATATATATATATATCTGGGGGCACGGAAGTGCCCCCCGCCAAGAAAGCCAAGCGAAGCGAAAGGGCACTACCTACCTTTTCTCGAAGCACTTCGTCGTTTTTTTGAACCCTCATAACTTGAGTTTGGATTATACCAGATAAACACAATTCTCAGGACATGATGTCAATAGTAAACTTATTAAACATATTAAGTTTCAATAAAATAGCTCTTATACTTTAGATTTTATTGATATCTAAAAAACTCCGATTTCGTCACTGACTCACTGCAATGATGATCATCAAAACTCATAGGGTACTTCCTGAAGTCCTAGAAAGAAAATCCTGAAATTTGGTATGTAAGCTTATATTAGTACAAAAACAACAAAAAAATAATAAAACTTGGAAATTTCAAACAAAAAAAAACATAAGCAACTTACAAAAAGAAGTGAAATCCCACCAAAAACATTTTTATGTAAAATGTTGCCGCCAAGACATATGGCTCGTACTGTCAAAAAGTTATCAGATCTCATGTAGAGCCAAGCTTATAACTCTACATGCACTTACTCTACAAGCCCTAACTTCACAAACTCTACACACCACCGTAGTCTAAATATGTGGCTTGGCCGTTTCAATACTACAAGACTATTGAATAACAAAAAAGTAATGAACAGTGAATACATTTTTCACTTTACTCCCATGTGACGGTAGCGAAACGGCCAAGCCACATATTTTGAGTTTTTGGTGGGATATATATATATATATATGTTACGCTAGGATCTAGCGTATCGTCATGTCAATCTCATATATTTAGTAATGTTTCTATTCGCGTTATGTTATGTCTAGGCCTACTACTGGTCACTGGTAACCGTAGTTGCTGTGTCCGGCGGCGGCGATCTGACACAATCACCGGTCGCTGCTACTCCTGGTCACTGGTACAATTCGTTGCTTGTTTTCCGTCAGTTTCAGTACAATTCTAAGGATTTTTTTAATGTTGCTTCTGTCTTCAATTGTCGATTTTTAGTTACCAGTTACCGACACCGAACACTTTTTGATTGTCAACGAGTATGTGAAAAAGTGGAAGCAACTGGACACAAAAAATGTTTACGTCTGCGCAGGGAGAGTGGTTGATTTCATACTGGCTCTATAGAAATCAAATATTCATTGGTAGCTTGTATCCCACACAAGACACAAAAGTGTCCACGTTTGCACAGCGCCTTCACGTTAGACCACTATTTACGACAGATATATAGAAAAAGAGGAAGCTGAGGAAAATCACTAGGTAAAACACGACAGATTAGTAGGAGGTGGTCTTTAAAAAAATATAGGCTACTTTTCATTCCAATAATGCGGGGGAACCAGCGGGTGGAAACTAGTAATTTATATAAGTCAGACGAAAGCTGAGGGGCGTGTGCTTGAGACGAGAGAGCGGTAAACTTAAAAGCACGTACTTTCAGCTAGATCTCTGACAAAGGGAGTGGCATAGCCTTTTGTTAAAAATATATTAGTATTGTTTTTCTTTATTTCCTCTGTGTTTTTAAAGACACTTGATATTGTTTGGTGGTTCATTCTATGAAAGCTCCTATGTCCTTACATGCACGGGTATTCAC
Organism: Polyploca ridens; assembly: GCA_951394255.1. Classification (NCBI taxonomy): domain Eukaryota; kingdom Metazoa; phylum Arthropoda; class Insecta; order Lepidoptera; family Drepanidae; genus Polyploca; species Polyploca ridens. The sequence continues at coordinate 6,994,851 of OX596256.1, read as the reverse complement.
TACTACTATAAATGATTTAGCAAGACGTTTCCTATACAATCGCATCCATATTTTCAATTTTGTCGCACATATTTTATTCTACATTATTTCTCTCACACTTCTCAGTAGGTACAATTTCACGTGCAGCCAAATATATATTGAATCTTGTACCAATACTTTTAGAGCCCCTGCACATTATGGTTACCAGTCGCCGCCACTAAACGCGACCACCAGTGGTTCAGTCAGATCACTATACGCCGCCACCAAAGGCTGGATGCGGCCACCAGTGGCTGCCACTTGCGGCTATAATACATTTTCCATATCCCGGTGACTGTGACCTTGTGTGCGCACCAGTCAAACGACAAAACGCGGCCACATATAATGTGGTCGCCACTAGTGGCTTAATGTGCGGGGGCTCTAATCTCTTCATTCTTCTTCGGGTTGCCAATGTTTTCTTCATATTATATGCTTGCTTCTGGCCAATTATTCATAATCATCATCATCAGCCTATATTGTCCCACTGCTGAGCACAGGCCTCCTTTCACAAATGAGGGTGAAAGGGAATGGGCAGATACTCTACCACGCATGCCCACGCCGGATTAGTGGAGATAGACTAGCTCAACCTACTGTTGGAATTTTCAAGCCACATAGGCCTCCAACTAGCTTAATGACTATCACAATTAAGCTTTACCAATTGAAAATCATAATATACCACGAGCGCTTGTAAATTAAAATAGTGTGACACTCATCACTCATCAACTGAGGTGGTTTCACTTAAACCTTACTCCCAGGATGGTCACTTCCATATCATCACGTAGCTTCGTGCTCATTCTTTAACATAGTGCTAAAACGATCTAGCACTTCAATATTTTATTTTTATTTTTTTATTTTTTTATTTTATTTTCTTAGGGAAACTAACAGCTAGGTTCTTAATTAACAAAGTTATAATTACATAGATATTGAAAGCTAATTAAAAGTTTCCACATATATAAAAATAAGTAGCAAAAAGAAAGTAGACAGGGGGAGGCACACACACAAGTGAACCGAATGAAACATGCACATAAAATCTGCTATATGATCGATCTGAACACTATGCAACACACAATTAATATTGATATTTATAAGTTATGCATAGAGCTTAATCATCAAAAAATAAATTATTTAACAATCGCTTAAGGCGATGTGGTGAAGTATTAAAAATATCCATGTCAATATTTCTGCTCAAATTATTGAAACTGCTGCTTGCTCGTATTATAAATTCATTCTTCCTGTAGTTACACTTAGTAAACGGAACATATAGAGGAATGGGCTTTCTAGTACTTGCCGCTGGAACGCGAAGACCAAGCCGACCCAGCAGCTCAGGACAGTCAACCATACCATTTGCTATATTGAGTAGGTAAGTTAGGTCTGCAATACGCCTTCTTTCGTACAAAGGGAGCATATGGTTAATTTTGCAACGTGATGTATAACCAGTGATGTATCTATTACTGCGAAACTGCAAATACCTTAGGAAACGCTTTTGAATACTTTCAATTCTACTCGAATGAATGTTGTAAATTGGATTCCAAACTTGAGATGCGTATTCAAGATGGGTCCGAACATATGCACAGTATAATATTTTAAATGTTTTAATTGAAGCGAAATCTGATGACATCCTTATTATGAAGCCTAATGCTTTAGAAGCTTTGCTGATTATGTTATTAATGTGATCATCGAATAGTAATTTAGAATCAAATGTTACACCCAAATCACTGATATTGGAAACTCTTGTTACTAATGATTGTTTTAAGTAGTAGGTAAAGTGCAGTGGTTGGGGATTGCAATATCTAATAATGTTTTGGAGTAACTACTATAAATCTCATATAATTACCGTAGGATGGTAATGGTGCTCCGAGCCGGATTAAATGTAACATCTATACATATTAAATAATCTATACCAGGGGTCGCCAACCTTTTGTGACGGAAGAGCTAAAACTTACAATGTACAAAATTTTCCAGTTTTTAAAGAGCCATATTTTTTTTGTGGCTGTTTAGAACCTGTTTTTTTAATATTTTATTCATGCAAGAAAACGCTTGCTCGCACGAATATGTCAACTCGAAGATCGTCAACAATCCAAATGGATCGATTGCATGATTTTAAAGGGTTTTGATAAAATTATTATTTTTTGCGTATAGATCTGAAGAGCCGCAACTTTACATCGATAGAGCCGCAAGTTGCCGACCCCTGATATATCTATACTATAAACAGGAAGAGTTATTTGTTTGTTTCTTTAAACCTGCTAATCTCTGAAACTACCAGTTGGATTCGAAAAATTCTTTCACTAATAGGAAGCTACATTGTCCCGCAGTGCTATAGGCCTTTTATGCCGGGAACGCAGGTGAAACCGCGAAGGACTGCTAAATATATAAAAAGCCCTGACAATCTTTTTTGAACCTATATAATGCAGAAGTTACCAACAGCTATTCTTTATGCAAATAAACAATTATAATATTCGCAAATATTTTGATTTGTGGCCATACAGGAATAATAATATCAAGAAATTTACATTTTATTACGCTGGGAATGTCGACCAATGCTCATAAAAGATTGCAGACTACATGAGCTTTGTGAAGCATGCAGAAATGTTTAAAAGTATCTTACACATATATTTTCTGTGTCCACGCCACATGTTGAGGACGGCGACCTTGCATTTTACGAATGTCCAGTTTATTTTACGTGGGGAAATAATTAACCATGTTTAAAATAATATGTTCGTGTATGTTATTTAAACCTATGTACCAAATTAAACTAGTCTATAACCAGATGGCTTAAAAAAAGTATGTTGACTTGCTTTATTTGGAACTGCCCTCTTAGTATGTAGAGTCTTTAGTGCGAATAGGGATAGCGAATATGCTGATTTAATAAATTTACAAATATAGGTAATTTGTAGGACGTAGGTACTTTGTAGGTCACCTTCCTGTGATATTTTTTCCAAATATCTGTAGGTACAAACAAACGGCAGCGCGAAAAGCGCTCGTGGTGTAGCATGATTCTTAATCGATCGGCAAAATTAAGCTATCACCATTGTGACCGGTACTTGGCTCGGTGACCGCCTAGTAGTATTTGAAATCAAACGTTTCCGTGCTTCGGAAGGCACGTAAAACCGTCACTTAATTATGGCTAGTTGCAGGCCTCCTACGCGGCTTGTAACCTCCAACAGTAGGTTGACCACTAGCCTACCTCCACCGATCCGCAGTGGGCATGCTTGGTGGAGTATTGCCCATTCCCGTTCACCCTCATCTGTGAAAGGAGGCCTGTGCTTAGCAGTGGGATATTATTTGGTGGATGATGATGACACATTAGCGGCGTATAGTACCTGTGATAAAAGGATGCTGCGCTGCTATTTTTATGAACACGAAGAAAATCTTGGCTGACTGATTTATCAAGATACGGCCTATATATCGGTAATATGAACTTCCACAAGAGTCGTGTAGTCAATTTGAGATATTGTACTGTGAATTGTAAGAATTATAACGCGTGTACGTCGATATAATTCAAATGAATGGTGTTAAATAGCTTGTTTTCGGTTATTTCTGAAACAATTTAATAAGATAATGATAATATGTCATGTACCAAAGGGAATTCATTAAAACAAAATAATGTAAAAATGTTGTATGTGCTGGTGAAATCGGTGGCAATGGCCAGTGGGGGCGACGGGCGGGGTCGGGTGCATTGTACCTACACTCTGGTGCATCGATGTGCACCGTGCAATCCCCCTCCCCCCACGACCTCACCCCGTACTTACATCAATTCACTCTTCTCGAATAATCCGTACATTGACGTCGCAAATGCACCCATAATGTCCAAGTCTGTAACTTGGACCTGCGATAGTAATATGCATGAAAATGAGAATACATTGACCATCTCGCAGTTGCTATGACGACATGTAAGTACAATAATTTTACCTACAACTAATGTATAATGAGAACTTACTTTGGTTACCTAGGTATTTACTTACAAAAATACCCAGCAGTGATACTCGAGGGATGATCAGTGTTTCTGATTAAGTACTCGCTACTCAAGTATCCCCTGGTTCCTTTCGTAGTTGGGCACTTCTTCGACGGTCGATTTGTAAGTGTCCGAGCAGTAAATCCATGGCATGATTTGTTGAAGTAAAGAGATTTCTCTCTACAGACATTGAAATATTTTTGGAACTCTGAATAAATCTGAAAAAATTCACAAACCTAGGATTTTTACGCTAACTTTACTTCTAAAAATTAGATTGTGAGTTTTTTGTTTATTACTTGTTACGCTTTCACGAAGTTTGTCATGCAGATAACCTATGGTGTGCCTATGGTATATGAAGAAAGACGCGGGTGAAACCGCGGCGAAAATACATTTTTAATTGTAGAATGTATGGGGTTTATAAACTTATTAGCTATCCCCTGCGGTTTTGCCCGCAGTCCCGGAGTAAAAAGTAGCCTAGTCCTTCTCCATACCATAGGCCCTTTCATGCTGATCCGTTGAGTAGTTGAGGCGTGAAGGCGTAACAAACAAACAAACTCACTTTCGCATTTATAATATTAATATAGTTAGGAAGTTAGGATATCTCTATCTGCGATCCGTGTTAAACTAAAGAGAAATTCTCATGCCAATTGACAAGGTCAACAATTTTTTTTATTTTTTATTTTATTTTTTTATATTTAATGGGTTTACGCTTGACCGCAATCCCGCCTGATGGTAAGCGAAGATGTAGTCTAGGGTGGACCGCGCGTATCCATAAGATGCCTGTTCACTCTGGCCTTGAATATACCCATGTTATAAGTGTCTGGAAACACGTTGTCCGGGAGAGCATTCCACAGCTTGGCCGTGCGTATAAGGTAAGAGGAAGCGAAACGCTTGATACGGCAAGACGGAATGTCGACGACGAAGCGGTGGAGACCCTTCCGACGCCTAGTGGTACGATAGAAGAACGGGGATGGGGGGACAAGATTATGGAGTTCCTTATCGCATTCTCCGTGGAACAATCTGTAGAATACCGTCAAACTTGCAACCTGACGCCGATGATCCAGGTTTTTCAGTTTCTTGCTCGTTAGGTCGCTATCGTCGATTATCCTTCGAGCACATCTATCTAACGAGTCCAAAGTTGCAAGTTGATATTTGGCTGAGCCATCCCACAGATGAGAACAGTACTCCATGCAAGGTCGTACTTGAGCTTTGTATAGATTTAGAAGCTGTTCCTTTGTGAAGTACCGTCTCACCTTATTCAGGATACCAAGGTTTTTGGCAACAGTCTCAGCCTTTGCCTCGATGGACCGTCCGAAATTGAGGTCGGAGGATAAATTGAGACCCAAAAGATCTAGGTGTTTGGATATCGGTACAGATACATCACGAAATGCGGGAGTCAGGTTGAAGAGACTCTTCTTGGCAGAAAAAAGACAGGCCTGTGTTTTGGAGGCGTTGAACTCGACCCTATTGGCGGTACCCCACTCGGATACAATTTGCAGAGCCGAGTTCAACCTCGTAATCATACCCTCTCTGAGAGACTCTGTTGTGATCCAACTAGCCCGCGGATCGGATACATAACTCTCTGTGACGGTGCTGTCATCTGCATACCCATAGATTCCAGGTCTCAGCAAGTCATTAATATGCAGCAAAATAACTGTAGAATCAATGTTAGGAACGACAATTTTTCACTAAACTCTAGGATTAGGATATAGCAGACATAGAAAGCTCTAGAATTCTAGAAAACACAAAAAGGAAGATTGCGGTTATGCATTTTCCTCGTTTGTTATCTCTGTGTAGATAAGGACAATTATTTTCCGGAATCATGAAGTCAGCTGTGTGAGTTATGGTCATCACTCACTATAATAGCAGCAGTTTTTTTTATTACCAGACAAAATATTTGATGCTTGCCGCAAGCCGCTAACTTACTCTGCAAGCTGTCTACCTTCTCCCTAACTTATAATTATAAGACTTACATCCATATAGTATAACAACAATAATAAATGTTTTTTTGTTTTTTTTTTAACATTAAACCACATTATATGATTTTGTTATTAATAATAATAAATAAATGAATTATGAAACATAATAAATATATTTATCAGTACTGGAAATGTTAAGTTTTGAATAATGTGATAAATGTAATATGTTTTTATATTGAATAAATTATTATTATTATTATACTAATAATTTTCAACTACGATACACAATCGTCTCGCTGCAACGATATTGATTGACAAACGATTTCCCATTGAGAAAAGAAACAGAATAACCTCCATGCTAATAGCAAATTATTTGGTACCGCCAGCAGGGCCGGCTTTACCTACAGTGCAGGGTGTGCGGCGCACATGGGCGCAGGGTCTTAGCGCTACGCTCGCGACGACGAGCGACGCCCTAAATGCAATCTCTTTCATCAAATAATGCTCTTTAATGAAATCCAATTATTAGGTACCTCCTGAATTGTGTCCTGTAATAATGCGTCATTTCGCGCTCTCCTATACTAAAATGGAAGTCCCATCTCTGTGAATGACTGTCCACATGCACCCCGTGAGTGCCTAAAAAGGGCGACAGATCAGAACCGGCCAATCACAGACCGATCGCCATAACCACCCTTCTCTCCAAATTGATGTTGCGAGTGATCAACACACCGTTACCGTTGGTTACTCGCCATCGAGTCAGGGTGGCGCATTAGCAGTGAGCCTAGATGTGGCGAAGGTTTTTAAAAATTCCGATCATTGGTGAAGATATAAAATGTAAGTATTTCATTTGATTGCGTGCCTACTAGAGGGCACCAGGGTACTAATTGCACCCGGGCGCTACATGCGCTAGAGCCGGCCCTGACCGCCAGTTATGGGCCGTTAAATCTAGGCGAGTAGTATAGGTATAGCTGTGCGTATTCCGTAGTGAGTTGCGTAATCGCCACGTCTCGCACGTTCGGGCTACGTTCGGTTAATGTTCGGCGGGGATCGAGCCCGTGAGCGAGCTTGAGTCGCATAATGTCGAGGTGAGAGGGCAGTATTGGCCTTCCTGAAGAGCCTCCAACTCGACGCGACACACCGTCTAGACGTCTGGCTCCTACCATGTGTAGGTTACTGTCGTGTACTACACTAAGTAATTCGACACTACATTAGTTATTTCGTATTCATGTGAACGATAAGTAGTTGTAGGTGACATCTCTATCTGTTGTCTAATTTATTTATATTATAATTTCCTGTGCTTAATGTTTTTCTTAATGCTTACCTTATGTCTTATAACACTTTTGCTGTGATACCAAGCCGGGTATTGCGAAATAATACAAACTTTTAACAGCAGAGTGCACTTTATAAACAAGGCGTGGCGAAAAAATTGCGGTTTCAGAATTGTTCGAATTTCACTAAAAGTTGTTCATCAAAATATGACATCCGTACAGTTTTTCTGCTCTTTTTCATTATTTCAGTTTTAGATTAAATATACTCGTATATTCTTTGTTTATATGTAGATACCTAGTCCTATGTATGAGTATTAAATTACAGGCCTTAAAGCAAAAGTTACAAAACATGGCTTTTCACATTTAATAGGTTTATTCTAAACTATAATTTAGGGTACAGAGTCACCATTTACGAATCCCATTAACGAGGAAATAATGACACTCTAACGAGCGTAACGTAATTCGAATAATCGCAACATTTCAATAATAATACAATCCTGTGTGGAACAAATTGGCAGCCCGCTACCTGAATCGGTTCCGCAGAGCGAACTCGCACGTAACTCGGATTATAACAGTTTCGAGTGGATGGCGCGCCGCGCTGCGTATCTCGTGGTGACGCATCAATAAATCCGTGTCGAGACAAGGTCGGCGCGAGGGCGCGGGCCTAGTTCGCACCGCGGCCGCCACCACCGCCGCGCCAAACAATGGCAGACAGCGGGCGCGTGACGTGACTCAGCCGCAGCCACCAGCCAGTGCCGCTGCCGGCATCGCTAGCGCCACCATCTGCGCCTCGCCACGCTACACCGCGACACTCTCCCATGCACGCCGACTACCGAGTGCCTGTTTATGCCCTCTGCCCCCGCGCCGACGAGACGTAATCAAACCACCTGTCTGCTACAAATAGGCTGCTTACACGCTGACATCTATTTACACTCAACTGCCAAAATAAGTAAACAACTTTATTCAAATTAGATTGTTCATCTTGAGTAGATTATTTTGTCACTTTGTTTAAGAATGTCGTAGCTTTCATTCTCTATTCAAACAATTTGCAGGTTGTCAATAGAAAAGAAAATACACTGTCGGCTTATAAAATGAGTGATATAGTTAACTTTAGACAATAGTTACCTCTAGCTAGAGCAATATTTGCTCATATCATGGAAGTAAAAGCCGCCCGCTACAATTTAAAGCATCAAATTCGTGAGCTGGTTGCACCAAAAAAGGTACAACCAGCAAATTTTAGGTTTCTGCGATAAGCTAACGACGCGCGACGCGACGCCGTTAAACCAAAACAATTAAGTCTCTTAGCATAAGGATCATCCTTCTACCGTTACCGTGACTAAAGGTCAAGTGCCATAAGACCTTTTTTTCATGCGGCCTCCCCTACGGTGCAATTTGCAGTAGATACTCGGCCGGCAGTACTTTGTACTAAGCTTATTCGATCTTTTTTTTAAGGATTTTCATATCTCTGAGTATTCTCATGTTGGGAGTCGCAATCAACTCCCAGTACTTACCTAATTATAGAGTTTTATCGGCCAATATTTCTATATACCTATTTGGTAGTAAATCAAAATGTTCTCAATAGTTCCCAGCAGCTTCAACATTTTCATCAAACTGATGAAACTTGGACGTTCTAGCTAGACTCACCTGGTTTTAAGTATCACCGTTGCCTGCTTCAATAGTTTAGTTTTTTTTATAGGAAACATCAATGTACTGTCAACGGAGCAAAAGGTTTAGGAATTCGTATTTTCTGATCGGGAAGTGTTGAGGAATGAGTGGAAACGTCTTCTGTTTGAGAGAAGTTTATTTATTTATTTATTTGGGACAAAAAACAGTACAAACATTTTACATTAAAGAATGATATAACATAGGTATTGGTAGTGCTAAATGTTTGACCAACAACATTATCCACCAATTACTATATAAATATTAAATTTTAAATAGACATTCACAATAGTCTGAGTTACACAATATAAACAGTGAGTGACTTAGAGTTGCATTAATTTTGTAAGAATTAAACTGAATCTGTTCGCAGACAGTGCAAATATATTTATATTTTCAAATTAGTTATTATAGTTATTTAGTAATCGACCCAAGGGCGAACGCTCTCCACCTGTAGTCCGACAGAGGATAGTGTGGAATAGGCCTCGCGAGAGCACCTCACGCCAATGTACTGTGCGTGGTACAATATAACAGATTTGATTAGATAAATCGGTGCAGTCGAAGTCGCCGTGACAAAGACGGTGCAGACACATTGCCTCAAGTAAATTACGCCTTGCTTGAAGTATTTCTCTAAGAGAGATTTACGAGGTAAATTTGCTCGTAAGCATTTGCGATGTATGGTGCGAAGACATTTGTACTGAACTCCTTCAATTTGGTCGATGTCTTTTTTGTTTTGTAAGTTGTGATGACAAAGGAGAAAGCAAAGGTTCGTATTAGGAATCTCAACAATTCTCAAGTATTTTCGAAGAAGAATTCTATGATTGGGCGATGTGACAGTTTAAGCACACTTGAAAAAGTATTGTTTTTTTTTACAATGTGTAGGCCTGTATTTGACCACAACCTCACCATTGTCAGGTTGTGGTCAAATACAGACAGCGAGCCAAGGGTTGGCCGAGGCAGTTCTAATCCACGAGCTACTGACTGAACTTCAGACACAGATGACTAAATAGTTACTACGTAATTTCAGAGTGCATTCCCAGTGCGTGGCTCAGTGTTTGAGGTAGAACTGTGTACGTTAATTAACTATGATAGAGTCGAGAATTAAGTGCGTCAGATTCGTTCTATAATAGTGGTTAATTCAGAAGACATTGTGACGGTGAATCTGGACATCAATAAAACTCTTCAACTGTAAATCGGCATAATTAATAATCGGAGACGTAATAATATTTCAACCGTAAAGTTCAAGTCGTCTATACGTGTAATATAAACTATAACCACAGTTTTACTATACTGTGTTATAATGTTGCGTAAGTATTAGATTAACTTTAGGACTATTGTTTTTATTGGGGAATAACTTACTCAGTGTTGTATCTATAAAACGTAAACAAATTCAAGCTAAAAATAATAATAAAAAGGATTTTTTTGAACCTACTACTTAGATGTAATACCTAGATATGTGACATCAGTAAATTATCCTTAATGAGTAATCCAACTTTCTTAAGTCAAGCAATAAATCTCAAGAAGTCGCAATGAGCGCCGGAGGGCGCATGCTCTATAACATTTTATGTTAACGAGCTTCTTGTTTCCTCCCAGTAAAATGAACTAAGTAAGCGTCAGTTCTCACCGAGAAGAGACGCGATGCGAAGCGGCGCGCACTTTTTAATATAGCGAAACAAATAGAACTTTATTTACTACACAAAAAGGTACAACTTTCAATGAGAATCAGGGTACACACGCACTATGTGGTTGACCGCAATGCGCAACCGGCAACTTGCAACCGCATCCACCCGCCCGGCTGACCGCATTTCGGCTAACCACATAGTGCGTATGTACCCTTAGAGTATGTTCCGCGGCGGCGCGTCGCGCTGCGCCTCGAGGCATCGCGATGCGTTTCGCGCACGACTCGTCACGGTGTGAACTAATAGACTAGGAGGGCACGACAGAAATGGTAACGATAAGGTAAATGGATAAAATCGGGTTCATCGGATAGAGGATACCTCTCTGATGCCAAATAAGTCGGTCTGCCTGCGCCAATTGGTTGCGTTATCTAGATATGGCGCCTGAAAAACGGTTTATCGTGACCGAAAAAAAATGATAAGGTAAATGGCTGAGCTCGACGTAGAAAGTAAGTAGTAGTTGTACTGATGTCATTATAAAAAAAACTGACCAAATTTTCGGTTGCGTTATCTAGATATGGCGGCTGAAAAACTGTTTATCGTGACCGAAAAAAAATGATAAGGTAAATGGCTGAGCTCGATGAATCATGGAAGTATTAGTGCATACGAGCTTAGTAATAAAAAAACTGACAAAAATTTTGGTTGCGTTTCGTAGTTATAAGCGATCTACGTAATAATTATCAATATGGATAATTTTAGTGTTTTACGGTTTCGCGGAATTTACATTGTCAAAAATATGAAAATGTTATTAGTGCCACCCCCTCCCTTTATATCCCCCGCTACTCCGCCTGCACTGACCGGCATTCACGAGTCAACAAACATAGTATAAGATTATAACATTGTTGTGAAAGATATTTTGCACTAGTTACCTGCACGAGCTTACAGGCAAGTTCAGGCAACGCTTACTCGCGCTGTTCACGAGTTGACAAAAGTGTTTTATTATAAATATGTCAGAATGAATGTACCAGATTAGTGAAAATAGTGTAAAAATGAAAAAGTTGTGTTGTTTAATGAGAACTCTTTAAAAAAATCATCATCATCATCAGCCTATCCCACTGCTGACCCTCCTTTCACAAATGAGGGTGAAAGGGACTGGGCAATACTCCACTACGCATGCCTACTGCGAATTGGTGGAGGTAGGCTAGTGGTCAAACTACTGTTGGAATTTTTCAAGCCGCCTAGGAGGCATCCTACTAGCTTAACGACTATCATAATTATGTTATAACCGGGACCAACGGCTTGACGTGCCTTCCGAAGCACAGAAACGCTCGATTCGAAATACCACTAGGCCCATCTAGGTACTAACCACGACGGTGGTAGCCGATCGATTAAAAACGGCTAATCATACTACACCACGAGCGCATTAAAAAAAGTGTTACAAATTCGAGGTAATCGTATCTGAAGTACGCAAACATATAATTACCAAATAACATAGATTGTCATTGTAGTTATCATTTATCATGTTATAAAAAGTTTACAGCAGTTAAAAGTACGTCCACTTTATTTCATAAGTTTACTAAGAAAAACGCAGTACCAGATACACATAATTGATTACCAGTTACACAGTTGAAGAAATTCTACTTACAGTGCCTAATATACCGAGCACACCTTAATATTTATATTATATAATATTCTTGCTAAAAACAAAGATTATCAAGATGCACTAATAGAGTTATATGACGATGAGCCATTGAACAATAAAACATGAGAAAAATTACATTTTGTTTGCGACATGGATTATGATCCTGTGTCCCCTAGATGGGGCAGAGGGCGTCTACAGAAACTCTGTAAACTCTGAAGACTTCCCGATCTTCTTCGCTTCGTCAAGCACAGTGCGTCGCCAGGTTTGTTTGGGACGGCCACGCTTTCGTTTCCCCTGCGGATTCCAGTCCATTGCCTGTTTGGGTATATGGTCGGGGTCCCTTCGGAGAGTGTGGCCAATCCAGTTCCATTTGCGACGCTTGATCTGTTGGTCGATCGGTGTTTTGTGGCTGCGTTCTCGGAGCTCTACGTTCTAGATTTTCTCGGGCCAGTGGATAACGAGAATTTGGCGAAGGCATCGGTTGACAAAAACCTGGAGCTGGTGCCAGATGGCCTTGGTTACTTTCCATGATTCACACCCGTACAGAAGAAGTACAGACTTCACATTGGACCCGAATATCTTGAGCTTAACTCTGGGTCAGCTTCCGAGACTGCCATAAGGGGCGCAAATGCACGAAAGTTTCTCAGGCCTTGGCAATCCGATTGTTTGTGACATGTATGGCTGCAAAACTATGTCAATTCAGTCAACGAAGATCGCCATAAGATGCTTTAAAAAAATAAACAAACCTAATAAAAAAAATGAGAAATTTTACAAGAGTCTTATGAATTTTGATGCTTCTTCAATGCCACCTTCAAAAGTAGAATTGGATATTACGCGCAAGATATGTATGGAACATATGGAGCAATGCCTGTTGATAAACTCCCAGTAGTCTTTCGCCAGTCAATAAATTAAAGTAAATTGTTGATTCTATAATAATTGTAAAACTATCGACACGTTACAATAAAAATCTAAATTCATAAATATTATGGGAAAGTCCGAATAAAATTTTTGCAACTAACTTTAATGTCTTAAATAACTAATATATTCATTTCAAAATTCCAAACAGCAGTTATTTTTTGCGTACGGTAGATGGAAAATAATTGTTGGCGTGTTGCCGCCGACAACATCACTATAGGTTCATGCCTACCAGACAACTAAGCATTTATTTCATATAATACTCAAACTATAAAAGAAGATGAATATAATCGCTCACTGCTGGCGGGGCGGTGGGAGGTATAAAGGAGGGCGCCCCCCTCCCTCACCAATATCATTTTCATATTTTTGACAATGCAAATTCCGAGAAAACCGTAAAACACTCAAATTATCCATTGTGATAACTGTTATGTAGATTGCTTATAACTACGAAACGCAACCAAAATTTTTGTCAGTTTTTTTATTACTAAGCTAGTATTCACTAATACTTCCATGATTCATCGAGCTCAGCCATTTACCTTATCATTTTTTTTCGGTCACGATGAACAGTTTTTCAGCCGCCATATCTAGATAACGCAACCGAATATTTGGTCAGTTTTTTTTAAATTGACATCAGTACAACTAGTACTTACTTTCTACGTCGAGTTCAGCCATTTACCTTATCGTTTTTTTTTGGTCACGATAAACAGTTTTTCAGGCGCCATATCTAGACAACGCAACCACTTGGTGCAGGCAGACCGACATATATGGCATCAGAGAGGTATCCTCTATCCGATGAACCAGAGTTCACCCATTTACCTTATCGTTACCATTTTTGTCGTCACCTCCTAGTATATAACCCTTAGAGTATCCATTTGATAGATATCTGACAGGTTCGTGACTGTTTAATAGCTGCCATTGATACGAAATACCGATATTTAAAATAAATAATAGGGAACTAGCTATAGCTATGGCGAAATTATGAACTAGGAGATACGGTCTGGCGATGTCTGAAGTTTGTCACGAGTGTTACATATGTAGGCACTGTAATAAATTGCTCTGTGATAACTGATAAGATTCCAAACAACTATCTTTACTGCAATCTGTATTGCACTCATATAAAGATAAAACACATTCGTGACAAATGTAACAATCTAGTTTTCAAACAGATGTCGTATTATTTAGCATTATGGGGAGCTAAAATTTTTCGATTTATTCTTTACGTCAGATTGGGCAAATAAATTAGTATCGTTTCATAATTACCATAAACTCATATTATTCCACTATACCATAAGCATATATCTATACAAACATTAATACGTGTTTTAAATATTTTTTAAAGATAAAAAATTAAACTTTCTGCTCGCTTTGCCAACAAATCTCACAGAGCGCCCGCGCGCAATATGCTTATAAAAACCGGCCAAGCAAGCGGGAGTCGTACTCGCACAAGAAGGGTTCCGTAAAGACGTTTCTTGTACGGGGCCCACAATTTTTCAGGACTAGCAGTATGTCTAGAAAATAGAAATATACATTTATATATTTTAGGCTGTAAGTTAAGCTGATTGTGATTTGGAACGCACCCATAATGTCGTTCCATGTTCCTTTGAACGTTGTTCAAAACAACATATGTCCACAATGTTTTTTTTTATATTTGAAACATTTCTGTTAGTCATAATAATGATAAATAATTTTATTTTTAACAGAGTTTAGTTGAAAATGTCATTGCATTTATTAATACAAACTCTCTATGAGAAAAAAAAACTTTTTAACACTCTATAACACGATGACATATTTTTTACGTCAAATGAAACGCGTACGTAGTCTATGGTCAGCGAGCCCTTTGAGTGAAGTTGATTGATCGATTTTTTGACGGGAAATTATAATATAACTCGACACTGGCAGAAATAAGTCCTAATTTGGATTTATTTCCAAACTTAAAACTAATAAGAAGTTGATTGATTTGTCTGACATTGTGTGACTGTCACACAATTCAAAAGGTACTTTCTTTTTGTGCGCGTTCCTACGGTTTTTGGTTGACTCCTGACTACACCACGACCCTTTGCTTTTCTACGGATACCGATTTCTTTTCTACACGTGACTACGGCATTGGAATGGACCTTAGATAATCGACAATTGGCTGTGTTATTTGGATTTGCATGAACGCAATATAAATCCACTGGCAGAATTCTTAGACAATATTGTCATTGGATTTTATTTTGATGAATAAAACCCTAAATAAAAATGACCTTGTTTTATTGAAAGCCTGTGCATGTCCCGTTATTCAAAGTACCTACTACCTACCAGTAGGATATACCTACCTGGGTAAGTACCTATACTAGAAACAATTGTAAGGTACTTAAATAACATATTTATTCAGCATCTATCTGTCTCTATTGTCTACAAAACTAGTGTAAAATCATAATTAATCGCTTGGCTCGCGGTTAAAAATATGTTATAATAGGACGCGCGTCCCTCGCGAGATCCAACAGGTAGAACTAAATGGATTTCATCCACATTTTTAAAATGTACTTATAATAAATATTTATAACGGTATATCGAACGTTACTCATTTGATACGTCAAAATCGGCATAACCTATAAAACCTTTTAAATCAAATAAAAAAAAACTGCAACTTTTTTTTTTAAATATTTTTTAGAAATAGCATAACAGTTTATTAATCTACAGGATTTCAACAGTGGTTGTCATATACGTTACAAAAAAATGTAGGTCCAAGCATGTATGGAATCTCGCCATTCTCCTTTCATGATGATCCGTTGAGTAGTTGAGGCGTGAAGGCGTAACAAGCAAATAAACAAATTCACTTTCGCATTTATAATAGTTAGGATTATACATGTATATCTCTTCAAATTAACTTTATTATCAAGCACGATGCGATGTACCTAAGATTTATACCTATTGTATAGGTGTCTATCCATTAGGCGTACTAGAATATAGTCACCGGATAAAGTGACCGGTTACAAAGAACCAGCCCCTTCAGAACTGGCCATCAACGTGATATATTAGTAAAGTTATGGCGACGTTAACGAGCTCGTCGATTCGAATCACTTAGCAATAAATTTTCACACGAAATGAAGAAAACTCCGGGAAAGATATCGGATATAAAACTTAACGTCTCTTTTTTCTGAGAGCTGATCGCCGATGGGGAAAAAGGGCTCTCAACTGGTGGCCTACAGAATACCAATGAGTGGGACGACCTTCCATTGTGGACTGACGATTTTTCTGAGAGTCGCAGGGCGCCATTTTATCAAGAATCTTACTTGGTTTTTGTCAAAGCAATCCCTTTCAACCCGAAGTAGTAATATTGAGGAAGCTAACAAACAAATAGGTTCATTATTGACAGAATTAACATCATACAAATAGTGAGAGATAATTAAAACTTTCCACAGATATAAGAAAAACAAGTAACAATGAGAATGTAGAGATGACACACACCACACAGGTGAACCACAACATCATCATTTGACAAACTATCTACGAGGGGTGTATCTGACGAGTTTTTTGTTTGTTTAAACGCTCTTATTCTTTGGAACTACCAGTCAGATTCGAAAAATTCTTTCACTAATAGGAAGCTACATTATACCTGAGTATTATAGGCTACTAAAAATTTAAGGACAGTCACTTAAGACCATATTTACGTGGCTGAACCCTTATGGTAGCTACCCTTACTTACTGACTCGTCAAAAATTAGCAACCTGTATAATGAGCTGTACATTAAGCAGCTGACCACTTTAGTACCGTGTCACATTAAGCAATTCACAGTTCATAAAAACTGTCAAAAGAATATCAATAGATTAGGTATCATGTAAGGGTACTAAAATGCTATTCTACTTTTGAAGCTGACCGTACATACATCTGTTAATGAATAAAGCATTTTCCATATTTTAGTGCACGATGTTTATCGATAATAGTGATCTA
Source organism: Polyploca ridens (assembly GCA_951394255.1). NCBI lineage: Eukaryota > Metazoa > Arthropoda > Insecta > Lepidoptera > Drepanidae > Polyploca > Polyploca ridens. The sequence goes on along the minus strand of OX596256.1, from coordinate 6,977,935 downwards.
TACCTGTACGAGGAAAAAACGTTTCAGTCTCACCTTCACGCATCACACGCACACCTGCTACTGTACCTGTTTGTATGTGTATATGAGTAAAGAAGGTCAATGCCACCAGATCTAGACTTAGTTTAAAAAGATACCAACCTACTCCATATATGGTGAAATATTGGATTTGTTTTATGTTGGAAGTAGACGTTATACGTAGACAGATAGGGCAATAATGTTTACACGCTCGTTATCAGTGGGCCCGCTGATAGCACTTGATACGGTTCGTTTGCACACTATTTCAGCTCGTCTGGGCAAATGTTTGTATAGTTATGTTATGGTATGTCTGCGAACTAATGAGTCAACACCTGATCTAGGTAACTTTTCAAGGAATTTGAGTCGATATGCCGCTTTATCAAAAATACTGATTTGTTTCTTTCCGTATCAATATTGAGGTTGCGATAGTGATACATAAAATTATAAACATATTCTCTTTAGAACCAAAGTTATGTGTAAAATTTCGGCTTGATGCAACTGTAGTATCGAAAAATGTTGGATTGGAAGGAACAAATAGATTACATACATAGCAAATAAAACAAAAGCTTGTTATAAGAAAGTTTAAAAATAATAAAAAGAATATTCGAAGAATTTGGAATAACTATCACGACAGTAGGTAATAAAACTTTAAAATAAACAAAATAGACCTATCATTTATTTGGGTAAGCCAATATTCGCATCGATGATATTGCAAAATATTAATGAAAGCTAAAAAGCAATAAAATAGCTTTATAAGTATATAGTTGATATGGATTTTACCGTATATAGGCAGGGTATATCAGTCGCTTGTGTCGACGAGCGGGCGGCGAGCGGTGGCGCGGCAGTGGCGGTGGATGGCGGGGAGAGCACAATTTCGGCGGCCTTCCTGAAGAGCCTTCAGGTGACGCGACGGCCCGTCTAGACGTCTGGCGCCTACCATGTGTCGCAACCCATATTACCTATTCACATTCACGTGACATGATTGTGTTTGTTTCTCGTTTTACTACTTATTTCTAAAATAGAATACTCCTGTCACCATTTAGTCAAAGACCTATGTTTTTTTCGCTATTAGGTCGTCGACGTACGATCATTGCATGTAGTTCGTGACATAAATGTATAAAGGTTTTTACTGAGATGAATTTTCTTGCTGTAGATACAGAATTGAACAATGATATAATGGAAAATGAATAAAATACTTATCATATTTTTACTATTATTTAAAGCAAAAATTTGTAAAGATTTCGTAGCATGTAATGTGAAAATTGACTAATGGCCGATTCCTATAATTTACGGACCGTTATCGGTTAAAATTAAGACTCTTATAGCTTTACTAATAATGAAGCAAATACCTCAAAGCTTTGTATAGCAGACCCTCTCATATGGAAGTAGTTATCACGGGTAAAATTAGCTTACAAAATGATCTATAAGCCCAGTTTGGCCATAAAATACTTACCATTGGTAAGCAAAACGATTCGTTTTTGTTTATAGAAACCGGGCATAAGAAGACTAACTTGTTTATCATTTAATATTTAAATAAACTTTCGGCGCCAACATATAAGATGTCGTTTTGTTTAAATTAGTATACATTTTATTTTTTTCAATTATATCTTAAGTATATATATCTTCAATTATATCTTATATCTTATTTAATCTTTCAATATCATTAAGTTTCAATTGCATAGCTCTTATACTTTAGATTTTATTGATATCTAAAAAAAAACCCTGATTTCGTCACTGACTCACTGATGATCATCAAAATTCTTAGGGTACTTCCTGAAGTCATAGAAAGCTGAAATTTGTTATGTAAGTTGTATTAGTACACAAACAACAAAAAAAATCTAAAACTTGGAATTTTTACCCCACAACCCCTTAACATAGGAGATGGAAAATTGTATTTGCATTTTTGATGCTAGAGATCTGAAAATTGATATAGGGACTCCGTTTTATAAATAAAAAAATAATTATATCAGTATTTTTAGTAAATCGCCTCCCATCCTTTTAATAAGGGGATGTAACATACAAAAAGAAGTGGGATAATTTTAAAGCAAGGCTTGTAAGCCCTGCTCTAACTTGACAAACTTATGTGTTGCCTTACCTTATGGTCAAAATATGTATCTTGGCCGTTTCGCTACTACAAGAACTATTGTATAACACAAAAGTAATGAAGAGTGAATGAATTTTTCACCTTACTTCCATATGACGGTAGCGAAACGGTCAAGCCACATATTTTGATTAAGGTGTAAAGTTTGTGAAGGTATCACTTGTAGAGTTAGGGCGTGTAGAGTTATAAGCTTAGCTCTACATGTGGGGCGATTACGTAACATAATTTCAATCATTTTCGAATTGAAATCGGTTCAATATAGCGGTTTTTTGATAACTTTTTTACGTGCTGATAACTGCAAATACAAACAGTGGTACATTAGAAATGGAACCATTTCCGATTTTGTAATATTTCTAACGATTCAGAGGTTATTTCAATCTGAATTTCATTGAAATAAAGTTACGTAATCTACGTACAGATAACTTTTTTACAGTGCAAGCCATTGGTCCCGTCTTGGCAACATTTAAAATTGAAATG